>CAIGRS010031999.1:0-10281 GCA_903798395.1 Fraxinus floribunda
ATGGTGTTAAAATATAATTTTGACAACATAATGACAATTGACCAGAACCACAGTAGAATCACATGGATTGATTTTGGAATTTAGTTGAACATGTTACACACAACACATTTACAAAAATTTCTTATGTTGGAAAGAAATTCTTAACATTCAAAACGCTAATATTACATTCAAAATAACACAACATGTGCATTTGCACGGGGAAAAAACTAGCATGGAGAGAAGCTTCTCATAGTGATAACACTATAACATTATGGAACTTGCAGATCATTCAAAATTCAAGCTTAATCAGGAAATATATTTTGTTTGGACTAGGATTTCGCTCTTTTTTTGTATTGTAAAATTCAATGTTATATCTCCTTCATTCTTATTATTTTATTTTCTTTCTAAAATGACATACTTGAAGCTTGAGCTTTTGTTTTTTTATTGCATAATTTTACTATATCTCATCCAAATAATTGATTGTTAAGTGTAAAAAAAAACTATATTATGCATTCAATACTTAAGAAAATGCTACCAAAAAAAGGGAGATAAATATATATTTTTGGAACGCTAACATTACCTCCGTAATCACATTGCCCGTGCATTGCATGGGCAACAGACTAGTATTAACTTAAAAGTGTCACCAAGATATGTATGTGCTCCAGTCACATTCTATTATTCAAAGGATTGATTAACGGCATGTAATGATCTCCATTAGCAAACAACAAGGCGGCTACCATGTGCTACAGCTTCTACCATGACTGTGCAGCCTCCGAGCTCTAAAGCTTCCATTAGTTATTGTTGCTACAATTGTTGTGTACTATATATAGCCTCCGGTCATCGCCGTTGAGGTTTTCACGGAATGTTTAAGGTCATCGACAACTACAATTAAGGTAACCACAGGTTGCTCTATCTAGTTCTGTGAATGAGCTGAAGTGATTCCGATTTGATCGTTTTTATTTAGGCACAATTTCATCATCGGAAGGAAAATTTCCGGTTCGTCTATAATTTGGTCTATTCTTTATTTGAACGATGCAGCAACACCTTTTGGCTATTAGAGATCTATTAGCTAATTTGTTTATTTCTTTCCTTATATAGGCTAATCAAATCACATAAAATCTCGGATTGATTCCAGTTAATCTAATTAGTAATTAGTTTCCTTCCTTATATAACTTGTAATACTCTACAAATTGAAAGCAATACACACGAGAAAGGAATTCAGCAAAATTGGTATTGTATCAGAGCCTTAAACCTTATTTCTCTAACGTGTGGATGTGCTCAGTTTTCTGTTCCTCATAGTAGGCATCATCTATGGTCGTCTCTTGGTTTTTCAGTGCTGTCAGTGGTCGATGTTCATAGTCAAGCCTCTGCCTATCGAAGTTAGGTTCATAGGTGGTCGTGTATCCTTGTTTCTCGCACTATCTAGTTTCTTCTTTTGATGGGTGTCGTCTTTTTTTTTGCGTGCCGTTTGAGCGTGGTTTTCGTCGTTTAGGTATCTCTAGGTCTTGTCTTACTGGTTCTCTCCATCTAAGGATTGGGTCGCTTCTCGGAGGCCGCTTTCGACATCGTCTGTGGATCGAATGTACTTTGGTTCTTGCTTTTCTTTGGGCTACAATTTGGGTTAAGGTGTTTTTGTCCTCATGCTTTGGTTTGAGTTGGTTAATAGTTGTTAGCTATTGATTTGGGCCATTTTTTAAGTGAATAAGTTATTGGGCCTGTATTTGATTTAGTGAATAGTTGTTGGGCTATTTTTTTTTAATAATAGTTGGGCTAAATTGTTTTGATTTGATATAATTTATTTGGTTGAATTGGGATTAATCTCACGATCTCATCATGTCAACTGAGAAGAATAAGTCTATTTGCATCCGCCTTAATGAGAAGTATTATTCTTCATAGGTTTTTCACTTTCAGTTATTGGTTAAAGGAAATGTGATATTTGGGGACATATCGATGGAAGTCTCCCACCTCCTGATCAAGAGAAGAACAAGGAGATTTACCTTACCATAAAACTAAGGATTCTCGGATTGTAGCTGAATCATTGAATCGATTGATGCACATATTGTTCTTAATCCCAGGCTTTACAAGTCAACTCGTGCTACATGGGAGTTCTTGAAAGTCTATACTCAAAGCAACAATGATCAGAGATTTCGGTTGGAATTTGAACTGGAAATTTTTTCTCAAGACTCTCGCTCCATTGAAGAAAATTATTCTAGCTTTTCTAATTTTTGGACTAAGTACATGGATATCATTTATGCTTTGGTTTCACCCGACGATTTGAAGGCGGTACAAGGTATACATGAAGTTACCAAGAGGGATCAATTTCTCATGAAATTGCGAAATGATTTTGAATCCATCCAATCCAATCTTATGAACCCCAAATCTCATCCAACATTGGATGACTTTTTGGGTGAGTGGCTGAGGAAGGATTAACGACTTATCACTCGTACATCTTTGGAACAACAGAATCAAGTAACATCGATTCCTGTTGCATATGTTGTTCAAGGGAAATTCAAACCTCGAAATATGTCTAGTTTGCAGTGTTACAATTGTAAGGGGTTTGGTTACAAGTCTCTCCAGTGTCCCAAAAAAGTATGTAATTTCTACAAGAAGACTGGACATGTTATTAAGGAGTGTCCTATTCGTCCTCCGCGTAAGACTGGAGAAGGTTATGTTGCTGCTGCTACTGCCACCTTTGCCTATAGTCCTGCTGTGCTAGCTATTTCCACTCAAGTTCCAGCCTCTCCTAGTCCTTCCCAAAACTCCATCACTCATGAGATGATCCAATAAATGGTATTTCTGCTTTATCTGCCTTAGGAGTTTCAGGTAATCCAACAACTCCTTTTTTGCTTGGTTATTAGACTCAAGTACTTCTAATCATATAACTCATGATCCTATGTTACTTAGTAACCTTGGACCATACATTGGATCTCTCCATATAAACACTACGGATGGTAACACTCTCCATATCTCTATCGTAGGTAATATATCACTAGATTTGTCTAAGGTTTTAGTTTCTCCTAGCTTATCAAATAATCTCATATCTGTTGGTTAACTTATTGATAAAAATTATACCTTATCTTGTTTTCCTTTTGGTTGTCTTGTGTAGGATCAAGTGTCTGGGATGACGATTATGAGGGGACGTAAGGAGGGACGTTTATTTTCTATTTTACCGAAACCCGTTTCGTCTTTTCCTATAGTTTGTCATTTTGCTACTTTTGATATTTTTTTATTTGTATAAGAATTGGGACATCCTAATTCTAATGTGTTACAACATTTGTTAAACTCTGATTTGCTTGATAATAAGAATTCTACTTTGATTTCATCTATTTCTCTTGATTGTGCCTCATATAAACTTGCTAAGAGTAAAATTTTATTGTTCTCTTCTCATGTTTCTCATGCTTCTCATATATTTGATATTGTTCATAGCGATGTATGGGGATCTTGCACTCGTGATATCCCATGCTCATTATAAATATTTTGTAACTTTTATTGATAACTATAGTCGCTTCACATAGATTTATTTTCTCTGTTCAAAGAGTGAGGTTTTCTCCGTCTTTCAAGCTTTTCTTACTCTCGTTGAGAAACAATTTTCCTCCACAATCAAGATTTTACGATCTGATTCAGGAGATGAATATATGTCTGATAAGTTTCAATCATTCTTATAGATCAGAGGTATTATCTCTCAGCGTTCTTGTCCTTCACTCCTCAACAAAACATGAGTAGAATGCAAGAATCGTCACCTTCTGACATGGTTAGAGCTCTTTAGATTGAGTCTTCTATTTCATCTCATTTTTTGTGTAAAACCTTATCTACTGTTCTTCATCTCATAAATCGGTTATCGTCTCTCGCTCTTAATAATGTTTCTCCATTTTATAAGCTCTTTGGACATCATCCTATATATTCTCAACTTCGTCCCTTTTGACTGTATTTGTTTTGTCCATTTACCACCAAATGAAAGGACAAAATTCACATCTCAATCGGTCAAGTATGATTTTCTAGGATATGGTGGGACCCAAAAAGGATATGCCTGTTATGATCCTAAGACTTGTAGTATTAGAATCTCTCGTAATGTCTCGTTTTCTTTGAAAACAATATTTCTTCACTTTCGAAATTGTTGTTTCTTCTACTTTGTTCTCTGTCTTGCCTGATTTTTCTACAAAATCTTCTCGATACAAGCAAGGTATAGTCTAAACTCGCAAGCATTCTGCACTAGAGCCTCTTTATCAGAAGACCGTCTTCTTAAACCCTCCTGATTCTCCATCTACGACATCAAATCTTTCATATGATGATCATTCGTCTTCTGTCACTTTTTGTCGTACTTCCCGTATTTCTCGACATCTAGATATATATAACTTTTCCTCTCATAGCTCTGTGTCTGCTAACCTTAACTCGATTTCTATCCCTTCCTCTTATAGATAGGCTATGGCATTTGAGTGTTGGCAACATGTAATGAATGTAGAGCTTGAGGACTTTGAGTAAATAGGTATATTCAATCAACATTTGTTCTGATGGTTTTCTTGAGCGCTAAAAGCCACTATTAGTGCCTTGGGTAATCTTCAAGAGAATGTGATAGATTATAATGAGACATTTGCTCTCATGGCTAAAATGATCATTGTTCGCCTCTTGTTATCACTTGTTGCTTCCTAGTCTTGGTCTCTACATCAAATGAATGTAAAAAACACATTTTTACATAGAGACCTCAAGGAAAACATCTATATGAAGCTTCCATCTGGTATGTCTCTTTCCTTTGTTGACTCTATATATAAGCTAAAACGCTCTTTGTATGGTCTTAAACAGGCCTTCAAGCTTGGTTTGAAAAATTCTGACCGTCTCTCTTGGATTTCTCTTTTACTCAGAGTTGGTATGATGCATTTCTATTTTTTCACAAGAGTACCGCGGCATCATTTTTTTGTTAGAATATGTGGATGATATTATTATATCTAGATTTGATCACTTCCTCGTTTAGAAACTTCAGCAACATCTTTACTTTGTTTTTCATATGAAAGACCTTGGTCATCTCACTTACTTAAGTTCATACTGTAGTGTATGGTATCTTCTTGAATCAACATAATTATATTCAAGACTTGATTAACTTGGCCAATTTACCTGAAGCCTCATCAGTAGATACTCCACTGGATCTTAATGTTAAATATCGAAAAAATGAAGGTGATATTCTTCCCGACCCTACTTTGTATTGAAAAATGGTGGGCAATATAATCTATCTCATTATCACACGTTCAGATATATCTTTTGCAGTTCATATCGTCAGCAAATTTATGGATGTCCCTTATCATCTTCGTTTGATGGCTATTCGTCACATTATTCGCTATTTTATTAAGACTCCTCATCATGGTCCGTACTTCTCTAGAGGGACGTCTCTTGAACTCACAACTTATAGTGATGCAGATTGGGTTGGTTTTCTTGATTCTTATCGATCTACTATTGTGTGGTGTATTTTTCTAGGTGTAGCTCTCATTTCTTGGAAATGTAAGAAACAATACTATGTTTCTAAGTCCTCCACTGAGGCGGAATATCGTGCGCTATCTGCTGCATATTCTTAGATTGGCGGCAATGTGGTCTTCTTGTAGAACTTGATGTTTCCCAATCACAGCATACACCTCTCCATGGTGAGAACACTAGTGCTATTCAGATTGCAGTTAATCTTTGAAGTGTACTGTCATTACATTCGAGACTCTTATGATTCCAAAGTCATCGCTCTCCCTCATGTTTCCACTTCTCAAAAGATTGCATATATCTTTACTAAATCCCTGGCTCACCTCCATCATAATTTCGTCAAGGCAAATTGATGCTTGTAGACTCACCAACATCAATTTGAGAGGGGGTATTAGAAATCTATTAGCTAATTCGTGTATTTCTTTTCTTATATATGCTAATCAAATCACATAAAATCTGGGAAGAATCTAGGATTGATTCCAATTAATCCAAATTGTAATTATTTTTCTTCCTTATATAACTTGTAATACTCTATAAATTGAAAGCAGTACACACGATAAATGTATTCAACAAAATTGGCATTAGCAACAACTATTCAAATGCAATAACATGGATAATAGACAGCAAGGGAACCTTGCATTCTTGCCTATAGTCACCATTAGGAGTTAATTTTAGAAGTCACGGTACCAAACCTTTCACATTTATACAAACTTTACCAAAATCTTTCATTTGTGCCACTAGAGTTACTAAACCTTTTAAAAAATCGTAGCGCAGGTCCAAATTGATAGAAACCGTTACTTTCTGTGTTAGTTGACCAAATATTAAAGGTTTGACCAATGTTGATTAATTTTTAAAAGGCAAAAGGGTAACTTTATATTTTTCTCATAAAAAAGCTAAAATCAAATAATTAAATCAAAAACCAAAAAAACCTTATTATCTTCTTCTCTACCCACCCAAAACCAAAACCCCCAACATGCCGGCACCACCACACCCACCTTCACTATTGTCCTTCAGCCACCAATCTCCGTAGCCTGTTTCCACCACCGAACCACACATTATTGTCGTCTCCAATTTCCATCTTGTGCTTACTGTGGTGTTTATTGTGCTTAAACTGTAATTGTCGAATTTTTGTTTGATTTCAGAAATTTCGATTATGTCGGAAGGTGATGACCTTCGCAGTTTTTGATAAATACCAGTCTCATAGCCGAGAACTACTTATAGCAATCACCATGGCTGATTGGTCATGATTAGTGATTACTGCCCCTAAACAAATCTAACCATCAACCGAACGAATAGCAGCATACGGGTTCGCTGCAGCTTTAAAAAGCTAGGTGAAGTAATTTTTTCCCGAAGTTAGCTTATTGAATGGATGCAAGCTCAAGTAGGACATCTGCATCTAGACACAAAGTTGGCTCCCTATTAAGCCCTACAACAACCACAGTAAACAGAGGCCGAACCAATGGAAAGAGTCGGAGTTACCTCAACAATCTCCACCATCCATTACTATTTTTTGTCCATTTGAATTGATTGATTTAATCCAATTCAAATTCATGAGCTTATTGTACTTAAACTGAAATTGTTGAATTTTAGTTTGGTTTGAGAAACATGATTGAAAGTTGGAGACGACGATGGTAGGTGGTTGGGTGGTGGTGCTTATATAGATGGGCTCTTTGGAGTTTGGAGAGGTGTCACAGGAGATTGGTGGGTGAAGTGACGGTGGCAGAGGTAGGTGTGGTGGTGCTAGCATTTTGGAGGTTTTGGTTTTGGGTTGAGTGGGGTTGGTGGGGGTAATGGGGGTTTTTTTTGTTTTTGATTTAATTATTTTATTTTAGTTTTTTTTATATGAAAAAAATGTAAAGTTAACCCTTTATCCTTTAAAAATTAATCAATATTGGTCAAACCTTTGATATTTGGTTAACCAATATAGAAAGTAACGATTTCTATCAATTTGGACTGGAGTTGTGATTTTTAAAAGGTTTGGTACCTCTGGTGGCACAAATAAAAATTTTGGGCAAAATCTACGTAAATGTGAAATGTTTGGTACTGTGGCTGTAATTTTCCATTAATTTTATTTTTTGTTTGTGAATTTCAAATATTGGATGTGAAGATAAAGGACAAATTCCTTGCCCTATAGTTTTGTCAAGTTCTTGTTAGTTGATAATGTGAATGAAAAGTAACATGATGTGTTACTTTTTAATTTAAATTTGTCACTTTTTTTGAATTTTTATTACTTTTTTGATTTCTGTCACTTCCAGCTTATAGTTTGTTGTGTTCCTAAAATGAAATTATATTCTATGTTTACTTAATACCAGTAAAGTATAATTACAAAGAGAGAACATGTAGAAGAAAAACAATCATCCCTTGAATCTATTTTAAACTGTTGATTGGTGTTTCTTACTTTTTTTTTTTTTTTTTCAATTTGTGTCACTTCCAACTTATATGGTTTTGTGATCTTAAAATGAAGTTATGTTTTACGTTTAGTTCATAGAAGAGAAACATAATTCCAAACAGACAGCATGTAGAAGAAAACCAACTTATATGTTTCAATTTTTTGAGTGTTTGCCATTTTTTTTTTAATTTCTGTCACTCAGTTAAATTGCTTATGTATTTAATGCCACAGAAACAAAGATCATTTAATCTTTTTGTAGCATGTATTTGTTGTTAGTTCATTTGAATTTCATTTAACTATCTATCTTTTTCTTTTTGCATATTGGAATTTAATATAGCGGGATAAAGTTCTTCTTGTAAAAGATTTTATCAAGAAAAGTCAAATTACATAATTTGTGGCATTTTCGTTGATGCTACCAAAAACTTGTACCTGAATGAACTTGAACTAGATGGTTGAACACCACCCGATCTGATCTTCAATACCTAAAATAAAGGCGTCGAGGTATGTCCTCGTTGCTCATCTGATGCGTAAGTCAAGAACAGAAAATTGTGCAAGAGGATGTATGTTGGAATATTATGAAAGACGTACCTAAATAATGAGGTTGTGTCATGTATTTATAGAGTTGAAGATGGAATCCTAACATGATTCAACTTCCTGTAGTCCTTATCCTTGTTCTACAAGATGTTTGTGTTATGTTAGAAGTGTACAATTTGAGTTAGAGCCAAATTTGTAATAGGTTGGGAGTTTGTATTTAAATAGGAAAAGTGGGAAGTTATAGTCAAAATATGATTAACATTCCTAGGAAACGTGAGATAAGGTCAAGGAGACCAGACACAAAGTGATACAAGCCCGACCTTGGGCCTAGAGTAATTAAGGTGGGATGAGTTCGGGAAATGTACTCGAGCTTGGGCTTACGGCATTAATACGTATCTAAGGCTGGGACCAAAAATTGAAACCTGCGAAACCGACCCAACCCAAACCGAATCGGGTCGGGTTAGGTCGGTTTAAAAAAAACGGGTTGGGTCGGATTTAAAATTAGAATAAATTTATTTGGGTCGAGGCGGTTCGAGTTTAAACCCATTGAAACCAGCCCAACCCAACTTAAAAACCCTACCTTCTTCAAAACCATCTTTCATTCTTCAATCTTCAAAAATCAAAACCGTCGTCTGCTACTCAGCCTACTTTGCTTCATTCTTCAAACCCATTCTTCATTCTTCAATCTTCAAAATCTCCGTCTGCATTACCTCCGTTCCACACAGATGCAGAAACTTTGAGTATTTGGAAAACAACGTGCAATTTGTAAGACAGGAATATGAGGACCGTAAGTGCCATTGTTGCCACTGTGAATATAGCTTTTATCTTCTTCTTTTTCCTTGTTTTTGAGCTCCGACGTTTAACACACTTCTCTAAAATCCAATCCCAGCTGCTCATTTCAAAAAGTTCGCATCCATGAGAGATGATTGGACCTTGGAGAATCGGTATTTCAGTCTAGGTAAATGCCTAAATGAGATAATTGGTTATAAGTTGTACTCGTAATATTCAGTATAAGCCTAAATGAGATATCTAAAAATGATGAGAATATGTTTAGTTGGTGCCTTTTGCTTAAACTATTTTATTTTTTCCCCTTTTCTACTCAATGAATAAGTGGTTGCTTTGTACTTTCCACCTATGTGTAGTAGTAGAGCACAGATTCTTCAGTAGTCCTAGGAAGTCTTAAACATCTTTTATTGTAATTATGCAGTTTCCTTGTTCGTTTGCGGAATTGCGCACTGCCAAAGTTAGTTCAAGGAAAGCTTTTCCTGCTTTAATGCAAGGCTGTGTTCGAATAACATCAATGTTAATCTTTGAAAATTGAAAGGATTTCAGTGTAAAATCTAAAATTCATTTATTTGAGAATTAATCTTTATTTTAGGTGGCAAAGCCATCATACCTTGTCTATTGGTTATAAGTAGAGTTTTTATATAATTTCTATCTTACTAACTGAAATGTAGTTGTGGACAATAAGTGTTAGGTGGCAAGGCCATCATACCCGTTCTTCCTTATTTTTAAAATACTAGATTTCCTTATTTTTCCTTAGCTTCTAAGATGAATTGCAGTTATGGATAATACAAGTTAACCCATATAGATTTGCTTTCTTTAACTTNTGGTTATAAGTAGAGTTTTTATATAATTTCTATCTTACTAACTGAAATGTAGTTGTGGACAATAAGTGTTAGGTGGCAAGGCCATCATACCCGTTCTTCCTTATTTTTAAAATACTAGATTTCCTTATTTTTCCTTAGCTTCTAAGATGAATTGCAGTTATGGATAATACAAGTTAACCCATATAGATTTGCTTTCTTTAACTTGTGTCAAATGTTTTAACAGGTCCTGTTCATTTTATTGGCCCGACATCAACTATTTACTAGCAGTGTATCAAATACAATATTATTTTGTTTGATTTGTATAGATATGAACAT
>CAIGRS010032003.1:0-10572 GCA_903798395.1 Fraxinus floribunda
TCTCTCGTCCGCTTGATGCTTAGCCCGGATCATGAGTTTCTTTCATATAATGTAAGAAGAGGCTTACTTTATTCACATCAAGCATGAACAAATAAAACAGGTGAATCAGAAGTCACCCCTGTTTGTTGATTGGGTTATGGGGCAAGAAGGGACTGACGAATTGTATCAACCCTAATTATACCACTGTTTCTATTACTTTGTCTGCTCAAACTGTCAAAGTCAGCTAACTTCTAGCACTTGGCTATTGATATTTTGATTATGTCCTTTAGCAAGATGAATATAGCATCGGACTGAAATATGACCAGTATTCTGGTTTGGTGACATAGTGACACAATAAAATAATATTTCCGTGTCTTTCTTTTACAATCAAATGCAAAAAAGGGTAAATTCGTTGCCATGTTGCATAGTTCTTGCGGATGAATAAGAATATTTTATGAGAAAATGAAAATTCAGTCTTTATTGAGCCAAACTTTTGTGGACCTTTTCTTTTTATAGTTGTTTGGCTGCTCGTTTTATTTACTTTATATTTCTTGTTAGGTATGCCTGGCATGACTGCTTATGCTGGTTTTTATGAGGTTTGCAACCCCAAAAAGGGCGAAACTGTCTTTATTTCTGCTGCATCTGGAGCAGTTGGTCAGCTTGTTGGGCAATTTGCAAAGTCGCATGGGTGCTATGTAGTTGGAAGTGCCGGAAGCAAAGATAAGGTTAGTGAAAAAATATTAATGCTGATGGCATGTTTACAGCAGCAAAAAAGCTTTATTTTGCTGAGATTAACAGTGATCGAGTTTCGGTTATATTTTTACTATTTCAGCTCAAAATAAGCTTGAGCATTTTCACTATTTACTTCATTTCTCCTGTGTTATTGAAGGTTGATCTGTTGAAGAACAAATTTGGATTTGATGATGCATTTAACTATAAAGAAGAGCAGGATCTGATTGCAGCTTTAAAGAGGTGAGATTTCGACTTCTCTTTCTTCAGATATGAACCGTGAATGCACTACAAAGGGCTTTAAATCTTAATTAGTCCCAGCGGCATGACTAGAATTGAGTTTCTGTCTTCTTCCTATTCAGTATCAGTGCCCCATCCATGCGGAAATTTCGAGTGCAAATATTTAAAATGCTTGCACTGTTGCTTTTCTTTATTTTACAAAAATTTATGGTGCAACTGTTGTTCTGATAGGTATTTCCCTAATGGAATCGATATTTACTTCGAGAATGTTGGAGGAAATATGCTTGATGCCGTGCTTCTCAACATGAAAATCAAGGGTCGTATAGCTGTTTGTGGAATGATCTCACAATACAATCTTGAGCAGCCAGAAGGCATACACAACTTAATGTGCATTGTAATGAAACGAATTCGTATGGAAGGATTCCTTGTTATTGATTTCTACCACCTCTATCCAAAGTTTTTGGAGATGGTGCTGCCACAGATAAAAGAAGGAAAGATTTCTTATGTAGAAGACATGGCCGAAGGCCTTGAAAGTGCACCGGCTGCTCTTGTAGGGCTGTTCTCTGGTGGCAATGTTGGGAAGCAGGTGGTGGTTGTTGCCCGTGATTAGTATATGTAATAACAGTATTAGCGCTGTCAGTTGTTTGATGTTTTTGGAGTGAGTTTTGTTTGATGCAAATCTGTCTAGATTATCTAATATGTTGTACAATTTACTCGTCAAGAGCACTCTGTTTGATTGCAAAAGTGAAAAATTGGTGGAAATAAAATGTTTTACTGAAAATTGAATTGTTTAGAATTTGTTTTACTCAGAATTGTAATTAATTGTGTTTGATTGGTATAATTTTCCACCCGGAAAATGTTGAAAGTTTGGTATCCGTTTGTCTTCGTTTTTTATGAAAATTGCACATTAAAGTGATAATTTTTTCTACTATTGCGTCTAGAATTTTTTTCAATTACCAAAAGTAAAAAAATAAAAATAAATAAATAAATAAATTAGAAAAAATTATCATACTGAATATCATTCGTTTGACTTTGTTTTGCATAGAAATTGTCAACAAAAGTGAAAATTATTTTTACAATGGTTGATAGATTTTGTTGTCATTGCTAAAAAAAAAAAGGTGGAAATTGCTGGGAAAACAAAATCAAGCAAATGTGCACTAAAGGGTTGTACCTAGAAAAAAGTTTGAAAAACAAAAGTCAGACAAATTTATGCTATCAAACACCCTTAATTGGTTAAAGTTGGAAAATTTTTTCTTTTTTCACCCATTTTCTAGGCTATCAAACAGGGCCTTAATGTCTTTGTCTATCTCTTGTGAGTGCGTTACAAATTACAATGATGCATTTACCAAATAATAAGGGTTCGGTTCTCCAACACATCTTATAAAATGGAACATAACTATATAATCGAACCCAAATTGAATAGTTCCTGTTTGGTCTATTCGGTTTCATAAACAAAATTTTCAAATTATTGGTGTAAATTATAGTACAAGATTTTATCATTAGAAGCTAATACTCATGTCTAAATCAAAATAATGACGTTCGAAACATCTAGTGCTTTAAAATGACATAATTGTCGTGTAAAAAACTGGTTAATGGTTCACATCAATTGCACCAGCCTTAATATCCAAAATATTAAAAATTGTCAGATTGATCTAGGTTTTTTGGTTTGTGGTCCTGGGTTCGAATCGGAAATCAACCAGAACCAACTGATTCTAAATTCTAGTATTTAAAATCGTTTAAAACTTACATAAAACTAAACAAAATTATTTCGTTTCTCTCGCACAACCCTACAATAACATAAAGAAAAAAGACATTATAATTAGATTCAAGAGGAAGAGACCGTCAGAACGAAACGACATAATTGGCGAATTACAATTATCATTTTCGAGATATTATACATTACATTTTAAAGATAATGAAGTTTTATCATATGATGAAGTGAAATAAAACATCAACCATCAAGATTGACAGAGATTTAATAAAATATGAATAATTTTTAGATATGATGTAAATTATTGTGCTGACTATACGCGATTATAATTGATCATAAGAGGTTCAAGTTCGATCCTCGTCTTGACATCTCTTTAACTTATTACTTCCTTGATTGATTACATTTTCTACAATAAAAGTAGTAACCTCAACTCAAATGCGTTCCTCAATTAACAAAATAAAAAACATGAAATGCAATGGAAGAATTACAACTTCAAAATTAATTTCCAAGGAAATAAAACAAAAAATAGAGAATTGAGATTTGGGATGGCAGTGGGTAGTGTTCTAAATAGCGGGAAATAGCGCAGTTATAGCGCGGAGCGTGGCGAAAATGCTCCGCTTCGGAATATTCGCGTAAAAAATGGTCAGTCTGTTCTGTTGACCGTTATAGCGCGCTATAGCGCGCCTTATCCCCCTTTTTTTTCCATAATTTTTTTTATATAAAAATATATTTAATGTCTTAAAAATAATTAAAATAATATTGAAAATACGAACGCATTATGACGCTTATTCTCCGCATTGACACGCTTAATCTTGTAATTCTTGATTCTCGGTCTCGACGCTACGCAACGCTTTACGCTTTTTAGAACATTGGCAGTGGGCTGGTATCCGTCCCCACGTATTATTCAGATTTCAAACTGTATTTTTATTTCCGTTCTTTTTATTTATTTAACGATTCCCATTTTTTTAATATCGATAGATAATATTATATACGTATATCTAATTTTTTTTTTTAATATTTTATAATCACACATTTTCCGTCAATTTACTATTTCCAAATGTGTTCCACACCAGAAATGGAACTCACACTCTTAATTTTTTATATACAATTTGAAACTTAAATTACGAAAATTAAGAATCAAAATAAATATAAAAATGGAAATAATAGGAATATAGAAGAAAACTGACTACATATCTGCTATCACAACCGCCTCCCTTGGCCACTCCACTGCAAAATTCCCAGCACTGCCGCAAGCCCGCGAAAGTGATCTTCTTCAAATTCGAGAAGGTATAAATTTGTCCCTTGTTTATTTAAATTTCTTTATGCTCAATTTCAATTTCCATTTTGCTCATGAACTGCTATTGCTTTGATATTTCAAGTTTGGAGTACTGGATCAATTTCATCTTTCTTTTTCTGAAATAAAAATAATAAAAAAATAAAATAGATTTTTATGAATCGCGGTTGAGAAGTGACTATTTGGAGCCACATAAACTGGTGGTCACTAACTTTGTAGCAGTATTTTATATTGATCATTATATTTGTTTTGTTTCAAGTTTTTGATTGAACTTTTAACTTTATTACAATTGATCAATTGGTTTAACGTAAAAGGTTTCTGAATGGATTGCACGTTAGCTTTTCCGTTAGTCACACTAAGAAATATATACGAAATGACCAAATTGTGACAAATATTTTAGTTACATAAAAATAGTGTAAGGTACAAGAGATAAAAGAATACCCAGCAGGAATTGTGTAGGCATAGAAATCCAAGCCCTAAAATTTGTATCATTTTGACGAACAAATTGTACATTTATCTCAATATGTAATAATATCGTGAAAGACAGAGTTTGTAATTGGTCCATGTGCTATTGGCTAAAACTATGTATTGAGATTTTTTGTGGGAGCGAGCAATGAAAGTTTGCATTTAAGAGCTCCAAGATGTTAAGTTGGAGTCTAAGAAAATACAATGACCACTAATTAATTGACAATTATCAACAGAACATGACCAGTCAACGTCCAGGAATCCAACTAACTTGAGTTTTGAAGGAGGAGGGAAGCAAAGGCCTACTTGTGCCTTTGAGATATTGAAGAGCACGTTTTCAAGCTTTCCAGTAGGTTTCTGATGTATTACGAAGAGTTTATCTCCGCTTGTGACATGATAATATAGTGACGGTGAGATACAATAGTTCCAATGTTACTTCAATATAATGTAAAGTTCAACATTTGATCAATTATAAGAATTCTATGGAAAATTAATCTAAGGAGCAGCAAACCACAAGACCTCCCTTCTCACCAATGTGACCTGTGTACATGAGAAATCAGATGTCTTTGTTGGTACAAAGAGCCAAACATATCCTAGATTTTTCATGATTTATTTAAACTGGTTAGGTTGCCTAGAAAACAATAGTCTTCGTTATTGCTGACAAAGAGAGACTGCTAAAGATTTATTGTAAGAAATAAATGACATATGTGTGACAAACTTATATGCCTGTCATTCTTGCTTGTAGTATGGACGAGTCTTTCATGTTCCAGGTATCCTTTGGTTTTTCCAATAAAAATTGCAGTATAAAGGAAGCTGCATTTTCAATATTTATTTTTGAAAATATTGGTTATACTGTCAAGTTGTTCAGAATCCCTAGTTAATGGTGCCGATAACAGTGTTAATCTGGGTATAAGAAGAGTTTGAATATGAAGATATATAATTAGTTCCTTTTTCGATGAAAAAATAAAGTTTTTTTATAACGTGGGTTTTAAGTGGCAGAGAGAAGCTATTTCTGGTTTATTCAATTCATTCATCACATGTAACTCGTTGAACAGTCTTTTGTTTTGTGTGCAGAGCAGAATAAGTGGATCCGTGTGGCTGAACAAATTAGTACGGTTAATGCTTTGATGAGTTGGAGAGTGGGCTGAAAGAACCAGGGGGTAGGGAGGAGAGGTATTAGTGTAGTTATATTTGTCAAACTAACTGCTCTCCCCCCCCCCCACACACCACACACACCCCACCCCCCTCTCTCTGCCTTAATGTCTCGCCTCTTTGCAGTGGATTATTAGTTTTAATTTGCTTGTCCCATCATTACATTGAAATTTCATACAAGGAATTCGATATTTATACAGTAGAATCAGTTCAGTCCTTAATTTTTTGGGATCACACTCATACACAAGGAATTCGAAATTGGACAACTTGAACCTTAATTTATTTGTTCATTCAGGCTTTATGCATTTCTTTTGCTTAATGTCTTATTTGACAGCACGTAGAGCATATTGTTCTGAGTAAAATGTCAACGACTATGATTACACCATCTTTGTTTTGTTAAACTAATATATGCTTCAATTTATGCTTTACAAATTTTTTGATATAAGCATATTTGTTATTGTTTAGTAGTGTTTTTAAGCTGTGCGTCACACAGAACGTGAGGATAATAAGTGAGTAATAAGTTTTGGATCCTACAAATACGTGGATGAAATTGTAGGATGACGGGGTTTAGAATCCCCCAACTGTAAGATATATGGAACTCTGAAGAATACATGAGAGGGGGGTATAGAACTGACCTCCAAAAAAGCAGTAATGAGGTACCACCTCTAGTACAAAAGAGAAGTAGCAAAAGTAGACTAAAGACCTCCAACACAAGAGATATCATGTCTATCAATCTGTATCAAAGCGCGTAATCATCGAGAAGGATCCATACTCCTAGTAATGACGTTGTTCCCAACTTGCAATGACAAGTCAACTACTTGATTCCCCTTATGAAATTGTGATCAAATGAAAGATGACGTCCGATGTGTCTGAGAGTGCCTTGGATAGATGCCTACCTCCGCTAGTGATGCAGTCTTTTTATCTTTGTTTCATGACTACCATGTTTATAATGTAATTATTTGTGTGATTGTATTGACACCATAATTAAGTTTTGATTTGATGAAGTTAATCATTTATTTATTGAGTTATGTCCAAATTATATCTATTTGTTCTTTTCATCTTGATGAATTATTAAGTGGTTTCCTTTGCCAGTTTAAAAATGAAATTTTGTTTTGAGTGTTTTTCTGACTGGCAATTACATGTAGACTTGTGTTATAAGATGGTAGATTCAACTTGCCGGATCCTCCCTTGCAAGCACACCCTCCAATTAAAAGATAAAATAACCAATTAAAATTAGGAAATTATTAAGCAGATTTTTCTTCTGAATTGAAAATATATTTTTGATTGATTAATTTTTTTTATGACTTTGTCATGCATAGCTAGTTCTTTTTGAGCTGTTAAATGTAGTCATTTCCTGCCCCCTGGACCGCCCCTTTCATATACCTTTCCTAGCAAAATGGGGGATTAAACATCTGGAATTTATCCAGGTGATTACTTGCTGCGAGATCTAACATGTTGAAATGGTCTTTTAGTGTCTCCAAATGCAGCAAGATGCTTGATTTAATTTCATTTGGTCTTCTTAAATTATTTTTGCTAATGATAGAGCATTATTTATTGATATAGTAGAATATCTTGTTGGGAAAAGTAACTTTTCTAGATAAAATTGTCCCTACCTGAAAAAGAGAAAATTTTAATCTCTCAATTTCCTCGGCACATATAAATGGTATTCCCTTTTTTGTTGTGCATTTTTGTCCTGGAAATGGGGTGCCTATCTTCTAATTTAAGATTCCAAAAATATCAAGTTGGGTATCAACTATTAGGGGAATTACCGCCCCGTTAAAGTAAATTCCTTTGAAGGAATGCCTTTTCCATTTTGAAGTTTTATTAGTTATTTATCTTACCTTGATGTTCTTTTTGACGAATAAATTTATTTCTCGTGTGTAATATGGGGTGCAACCTAATTTTAGGTGACATTGAATCTACCTAATATTAAAGAAGTATAAATTCCACAGCATACTAGCGAAGTTACCCTAAAAGAACATATTTGAAACAACACATAATGGTCACTAATGACAAGCCGCTTCTTTTCCTTTTGTCTTCTTTCATTGTACCTTTCAAATTTACATGAACTTGCTTCAATGTTAAGAATAGCTTCTTATCCCCCATGTTTCCCTTCAGAGTTTGGTTCAGGATATATGGTGGAGATGCGTAATGATATATTATTAAAGATTACCAAGTTTATATACCTATTTTAAGAAAAAACAACTGAGTTTTATTTTCAAAGAATTTTTAGTATTTATGTTATTTCTTTAGTTGTTTGTTACTTAAATTGAACTACTTAAAACCTAGTATAAAAGGGTTTACGGATTGAAATATACTTTTTGTCATTAAATACAATTACAAACTTTTCCTGATCTAAATTTTCCCCGATTCTCATCTCTTGTCTCTCACTCCTCTCTCCTTTCTCCCTTCTCTTCTCTCTTTCTATAATTGTGGTTGTTAATTTAATTGTCTCACTCATCACTATATACATTTAATTATTAAGTAAAGGGGGTAAATTAGTTAATATTTTCTCTTGGCTTTGCACACGGGAGGGAGAGAGAGATGGATAAGAAAAATTCAAGGAAGAAAGGGAGAGTAATCCATAAGTCTCCATCTTTCAAAATGTTACATCGAAGCCAGATCTGTCTCCAAAAGGCTCGTTCAATTTCTATCTTGATGTTCATCATTGATAATTTTTATACTCACTAGTACACCTGTTCGATGCATCCTAATTATGCTATTAGGGATCATTTTGGTAGTTTTACGATTTTAGTATTTTATTGTAATTTTAGATTTTTCCCTTTGATTAAGGTTTTGCTTATCTTAGTTTTTCCATTTGAATAAGGTTTTGTTTATAGTATTTTTCTTAGTTTTTCAATTAATATCATTGATTACAATTTTTACTATAGTATTTTAGGACTTCCTTATATTATAATATTGCATTGTATAAATAAGACCGCTTAGGACTTCTGAAATGAGCGTGCTATTGCAACATTAAAAGTCTATTCCGTAAAGAAAATAAAGTAAACCCTAATTCTTTTGATTCTTTTTATGCCTAGAATAGACTTTTAATGCTACATCAAAGAGACTTATGAAGCGAATGTTCCAATTCTCGATATTCTGTATGAATCAACAAGTCCAAATTTTTAGTATTTGAATTGAATAAACTAACATTCAAAACCTAGCTTTCTAGTATTCATGAGTATGAGTAACTAGAAGGTTGCCAGTGAATTTCATGTTTTGACGCTTCCTTACGTGTGGTATCTTGCATCACTATCTCATCGAGGAGTTGTGAATTTATTTTTTTTCGAGATTTCTTATTGTATTGTGTGTTTTTTAATTGTCAATCAGCATAGTCTATGATTTTAGTTACTCCAGTATGTTCGGTATTAGCTGTAATTCTAGGATTTTTACATATTGCCTCTGCTCACTAATTTGACAGTCACATTAATGTTTTATTTAATTATTTCATAGCTTGTGGAGAGTATGTTTTATTTATGCTTTTGCTATTCTTATCACTCCTCATAAATTTATACTTCTCAAGTGACATTATGTTTATTGTTTTGAAGGTTCAACTACCAGAAGGAGTAGCACCATTTATACAAATTTCTGAAAATGATTTTTTAGGCCTAAAGTAAGCAATCATCCTTTATTTTTCCTTATTGAGGATCTCTTGTTGGTAATAGGTTTTCATGATTAATTGGTATGGAATGTTGTATAGGTTTTCATGTGGAAAAAGAAGGTTGATATGGATATAATGTTGAATGGCATGTGATATTGTTTTAAAAGGAGTGAAGTCCATTTTTAGGATATATCGTTTGGACTCCGAGAACTTTGAGAGTTTGATCACAATGGTAAGGGAAAATATGCAAATGTAATTACACTTCTGAGGAAAAGGACTGTGAAGAACATTTTAGATTTCATATTTTTATGATTTTATTCTACAAAACCACAGTTTGTAAACTAATGGGCCATATATTTCTCGTGAGATGCAATACTTTTTAGGTTTATACCTATCATATTTTTGGAACTAGTGCTTGTTGAATACCTAATTTGTAAAAAGGCCTCAGGTGGACAAAATATTGTAGTACAAGAAGTAGAGAAGTTTTATTAGTCGGTACATGCAGGATAGAATCATTATAGTTATTTTTTATTTGTGTAAAAGTGATGTGCAAACATGCACCATTTCGTCTGTTTTTTATGCTCACCCTGCTGGAAGTTCCATATTCCAATGGTGAAAAGTCAGAGCCATTTTGGTCTGCATTTGGATATTTAGTTCTTACATGAATTAATCTGCCAATATTCTCGTGCTGTATGTCCTGCCACAGTTCATTTCTTTTCAGATAATTATATACTGGAAACCACTCTTACTCTTCTTTATTCAATACCCATTTCCTTCTTTGTGAACAACTGGTTTTGGTCTATTCAAAAAATAACATCTTGGGTTAGTAAAAGACTCTTGTTTGCTTGCTTTTTCCCCTTGTTACTTCTCTAATTTTGCTCCTCTGTCATCACAAAATGAATTTATCCCTACTATATCTCGTTACTTGGGTATATTTTTCATCTTTTCCTGAAATGAAGCAGAAATTAATAATTTTCTGTGTTAAATTACTTGAACGAATTCAAGAAATATGCTTTTCAACAAAAGAATGAGATCATTGTTCATTTGCTCAATTATAGGGACATGTGCATAGAGGTGTCAATCCGGGTGGTCTGGGCCGGGTCGACCCGCCAACATATGAGCCCGGTAACGGCCCGCGTGAAAAAAAGCCCGCCCGCTACGGGTTCCAGGCCGGTCTACAATTTTGGACTACAACCTAGACCCGTCCGCTGACCCATCCGGGTCGAGCCCATGCTGGTCACGGGTCGCGATTTGTTCCGGTTTGGCCCGTATGATTGTTTAAATAAAATTATAAAAATATAGAATTTTTCATATTTATAGCAAAAAATATTTTTTTTGTTAAATGTAAATTAAGAATTGAACAAAATGATAAATTCGTATTTATACAAAAAAAATGTT
>CAIGRS010032049.1:0-13213 GCA_903798395.1 Fraxinus floribunda
ATTCGGTAAATAATTCAGTACATGTAGCATTGTCCATTTTATTTCTAGCCATTACCAATTTCTTTTACCTACCGACAGAAGTCATTTTTGCTTTACTCGTCGTCTGCATGTTTAGTCTTATTGTTGTGAGGGTGGAATTTGACTGAAAGTGGTCTGGCATCCCTAGTAGCCCTGTCGACTCCTCTAACGCAAACAAAACCTGTAAGCGATTGAAAACATGTAAATGCAGTAAGTAAATGAATGATTTAGAGAAAAAAATCCATCTCGTTTTCTTGGAAGATAGTTGTGTCGAAAACAGAGTTTCTTTTTTTGGTTTCTTACCTCTCCAGCAGCAATATTGGATTTCTTTAGTTGACATGCCTAGATTAAAAGATCAAACATTTCTTATATCATTTGCAAAATTCAAAGCCATAGATCACCTTCCAATAAAAATATGCAAAATAATATGGGTTTTTCTCACACCTTTAAATATTGACGTTGCACCTGTTCCACAATATAATGATCGCGTTGGTAGTTCCCAAATCCATTCTCTTGGAACAGCAATAGGGCATCGAGTGGTTTTGTGGTCAGCAAATACCTGCATAAATACAAGAGCTTTAGGAAGCCCGGCCAATTTCTATGGCTACTACTGGCATTTGAACTGAAGATAAGAATAGTTGTAATCTCACCTCATTGACCTGAAAGTATGTTCCATTAAGAGGGAAGGTCCCTCTAGTAGCTGTTCGGCATGGAATCTGCTTCCAACATTGTTGACATGTCAATGATTGAGAAAATTGGGTCAAACAAAAACACAAGTACAACAACTAGAATGTATGTTTAATGTGTCGTAGTTTTACTCACCAAAATTGTTCCTTTGACTGTCTTGTCGTTTTGTTCTTGATCCATATTTTCGGAAAAGCATGCACTTCCATCGCATGGTGTTGCATCTAGGGTGTCGCCCGTCTTTCCTGATTGTTGAGAAGAACTCGCCATTTCATCTGAGTAACCAATAGAAAAAATAGCACACATTAAAGATTGCAGAAAAAGGACATAGTGAAGTCCTCTGTTAGTTTGTTTACCAGTTGTCCATATTCTAAGAAGGTATGGACATGGATCATCAGCTTCTCGTTTTTCAAACTGTCAAATGAATAATTAGAAACTTAGAATGACATTTTTATGCATTACAATTTGCATAAATGAAAATGGAAAAATAAAAACTAAAAACTAAAACTAACCTCTGCCAAAATGGGGTGTGAATCTGGAAGCTCATAGCTGCAGTTATACATTGAAAAGTGTTCAGCGTTGAATATATTGAAATTCTGTCCATGGTCTCGTATGGGAATCTAATTTGCAAAAAAAACTTTACTCGGGCATGGGGAATGGGGCTATGAAAAATATCATCAGGTGGCTTGTTAAATGCCATTAGGTGAACTCTAATTTAAAGTTACACATGGAACAAGATCTAAACAACTTAACATTTTCAGAAAATGCAGCAGCGGGTTTTTAATGATTATGCTGAGCTATATGAAGGTAATGTCCACTTACACTCGGTGCACTGTCCTTACTCGGAAAACTTCTTTTATTTTAGGCATTGGAATTGAAGCAGCTTCAGGACTTCTAGCTACCAGTGCTTTCGAAATATCACTCTCTGGGTGTAAGAAACTTGTTTTCTCCAAGAAATTCCGTACATTTTCTTTGAGCCCTTCAACATTAGGCGTGATGGTAGGAATGTCATCTTCTGACTCATAGCCAAAGTCTTCAATGTCTCTTATGGGTGTTTCACTTGAACTGGGCTCAGGAGATGCTGGAACTTCGATAATGGGTTCACAGTTGTGATATTCACACCTTACTTCTGAGAAATCACCATCAGAAACGGGTAGAAGTTTTGGACTCCTTTGCATCAGAGGGTCTTGACCAGCTGGAACTAGAGCCTCAGATATTATTACATTTTTCTCTTCCAGCCCCGGAAGTCGAAGCCTAGCACTGCAACGATCACATTAAATAATAGTACACGAATAATGTTTTGCATATGTTGCTACTCCTGAATGTTAATATTGTGTATGTATATGGTATGTTTGTTTGATAGTGACAACCTTCAAACTTCAAAGACCTCTTTAATATACCTATCTTGGATACTTCTCTTTCCTTTTTCTTTATTTTTCCCACAAACTATTGATTTTGTGGGTTTCAAGTCAACCAACTAAATGAATAAATTAGATCTACTGAACTTTGACATAATAGTAAAATTGTTCCCTTCACCCCTCCATATTAAATTGTCATTATTGATATCCAAATTGAGCATCTAATCTGACACAAACCTTGCAAACGCGCTTGCGAAGTGCTTGCACTCTCCTCTCATCGGACAGGCATTACAATTAGGCTTTTTCTTCGTGCAGAAAACCTGAAATATTTTAGCTTGTTGTCACTATCATGGTCATCTTCAAAGAAAAAACAGATGTTGAAGGAAGCGTGATTCTGTAATATTTTTAAATCTCATGACTGACCTTTCCAAAAGTAATCAGCTGATAATGTAATTCATACCTGTATTACGCAACAATTAAAATGGTGAAAGAGCAGGTACTTAACATAATAATATTTGTTAAATACATTTATATCCAAATAAGATAAGTTGCCTCAATTACAATGTTTGCTGATCAAGAGTACAGAGGCGTGGCCACATGTACTTTTGGATGGCATCTACCATAGGGTACCTACATGGGAACTACATTAGTAAATTGATCCCAGAGTGGCATTGATTAGTAATGTAATACTTACTGGTTTAGAAGATGTATTTGAACATCCTCAGGTAATGGCTGCAGAGGGACCCACCCGAGACGCACAACAATTCGACCAACATTGGTGTCAACCTTGTAGAAGAAGGTGTCATTAATGTCAAGAACAAAGTCACAATCTATTAAGCTAACAAATTAACATGTCTCAACGACTCAATCTTACAGGGAAAGCAACGTGATGAAGTGTCAAGAGCCGCACACACTCTACACTCTTCAAGCCAAGTCCTGGGATGCTCAGTAAGTACTCCCTGTAAAATGGATAATCAAAAGTGAAATCAGTACAGTTGAGAGCATTTTATTGATTCTTACAACCTTCTTTTTGTTTCCAGCTTCCATTTGTTATCAAGCTAATTGAGAATCTATTTATGATCTTTAATTAATCCATTTATTAACTCACCTTGCTTTATCAGGTGGAACATTTCTTAGCCATTCTAGGTCAATACTTCCATGATCTTTAACTATGCGATCGAGAAAATCCTGCAAAATATAAGTGAAGAACAGTTTTAAAACTGACAGCGTAAAAGATAATGATTACTAGAACAATTATAATAGTCATTACCAAAATTTCTTTTTTCACCATTTAATAGTGTTACCTTGATTCGTCCAGCAAGTATATTATTCATTCCCCGAGCCTCGATAACTTTAGCAACCTCTTCAACTGGTGCCTCTCTAACAGCCTCCCAGTTAGCAGAATCAGTGGGTCGTGTAGTATCTCTCGATCTACCATCAGAATAGGTTTTCCTCAATTCATCCCAGTCAATTGGGGTTTCTGGCTCAACTTTTCCTTTCTTTCTTCCTGAAGTAGATTCTGACCTGGAGAACGTTTTATTCCCGCTGTGATATTCATCTAATTTGCTCGATGATGACATTTCAGCAATTATTGGTTCTTGAGTTCTCTGTGTATCCTCTTCCAGAATTACAGTCTCGCTTTCAAAATAATTTCTGTGATCAAGATTGTTTATATCACATGATCCTTCCATTCTTCCGTTTCTAGAATCTCCAAGGTGATGTACAAAATCCAAATTATCATCAAAATGGGGAAAGGATACACTAGAATGCAATGCATAGGTACCATTCAAACTAGGCGTGTCTGAGCTAAACATATCTTTCATGCCCTGCAACTCTTCAAAATTTTCTTGGCGTGATATTTTTCCCTCCCGATGGCCATAAGATTGTTTCAGGAAATTTATCTCCTCCAATTTCACACACTCCCTGTAAGTAGTAGATTCATCAGTGGAGCAAGATGCAGAAATAGTTGTTAAATTTTGATCACAAGAAGCATCTGGAAAGCCCTGAACTGCATCTTTGACAATGACTTCATCTTCCATTGAACGTGGCACAGCCTCTCCTGTGGGGCAAATATGGCTTTCTCCAATTTCTACATATTGATAACCTATATCTTGCTCAGTTGGATAGACATACGCTTGCTCTTCATTTTCGGGCATTCCTGGTTCTTTTATAATACTTCCAATTGATTTTTGATCGAGTACAATATTCTCTTTGCAATTAGTGTCTTTATGCACAGGAGGAAAACTTGCAACTAGAGACATAAAGGCACTACTGCAAAGCAATGCCAACATCATTCTCAATAGATAGTATCCTAAGGAAAAGTAATGATGAATTTTCTTATGTAGATTGACATAGAAACTCAGCTTTACCTTGATGAACAGTCACTCACATTTTGAGTCAGGAAAACTCCAATTATCGAGTCCACTATTGTCCCTTTCCATCGTGAAAAACGTCTGTCCCCTGCATAGCTTAGTAGTTAGTGAAACTATATTATATGCAAATGACTGTACCGTCATGTATGGTTACTTGATGCAACTACTAAAAAACAGCCCAGGATGCCTCAGGTTTCTTCTGCATATGAGAACCATAAGAGTGTAAACTAGCTCTATGGACAGTACTGTGGCAGGAATAAATGGGTCGCAAAATTTAAATTTTTTCTGCATTCATCATTACCATATCTAACAAAAAGGAGACACTTTTAGTGACTATTTTATAATCAATATATGATCAAACACTTAAGTTACAGCAGCACAACTATGATTAAGCACGGAATATGCTTTTGTGACAAAAAAAAAAAAAAAGGATTCACGTAACTGCTAGAAAGTTTATTAGGCATATTGGTGTGTTATTTGTCTGTTTATATGGATCTAAATATCTGGTTTTTCCTGCAACATCTCTTAATTATAGCTCTCTCCGCACCCCTCAACCCAATTCTGCATATGCCAATAAAAGAAAATGAAATTAGTTGCAAGAGCTCATTTCCTTTTCACCTATAACCTATTTTAAAACAATATTATCAATTTTATATGATTGTATTATTTTAACATAAAATTCATAATACCTAGAATAAGATGCATGCAGGCAATTAATGAATTCACTCGTTCACGATATTTTTTTCTCACGTCTTCCCACCATTTTGCTGCATCTTTCTCCTCTTCTTCAGTAGCTCCACTTCTATCATTCTCCATCAGTTGCTTCCAAGCTATTAGCGTCTTTTTATCAAAATCAACTTTTGCTGGTGGTTTGCGTGTCTTCAAAGGATCAAATTTCCTCTTGTAAGGAATAAGTTCTCCATGGGTTTTTTTGTCTCGAACCACAAGTTGGTTGCATTTGTTACTAATATGTAGACGCTCCAGGCACTCAATAGCAATTTCAAGGACAGCTTGCATATATGCATTGTCTGGAACATTAGCAAATTTAAATCATTTTAGTCCTTATAAGACAAGATTAAGCTAGGTGCAATGTTGGGTCTCTTGGCATTTACCATCTTTGATTGGCAAAACACTCTTTGGTACTCGATGCCAGCCTCCAAAGTCGAGAGCCACATTTTCTTGATATTGCACTCTTTTGAGCATGACGTCCTCTTGTTTTTGGTACCCCACCGGAATTTCAATTAAGCCATTTTTGCATTGTGAAGGACATTGCCGAATATTGTCACGGTAAGACATTGTCTCACCAGGAAGAAGGCATCTGAGAAATTCTGGATGTACAACAGCCTTGGTCCGACTAGCCACTCTAAAAGGTACAACAGAGGATGCAAGTTTCTTCCTTTGATTTAATCTCTTAGATCTTTTCCTTCTATGTCCCCAAGTTAGACAGAAGTTCAACGCAAATTTAAAAGATTCTGGAACTTTCTTTGTATCGCTCTTCTGTTTTCCGTTGTGTAGAGTCATGCCTCGGTGTCCAAGTTGCACTGGAAAATTGCACTTGCTGATTGCAGATTCGGAAGACCATTTCGCGCATTTATCCCTTTCCAGTGCTTCCTTTCCTTTCAATCGTCGAGAAAAACGTTGCTTCCCTCTTTTTTTGATTGTTTTATAAGCACCATAGCTCAAGGTCACTCCTTTCTTAGACCCTTGACATTGATACGCTATAGTTGCATTCCAGAAACCACCGGATGTAGTTGCCTTTCGCCGTTGCGTTCTTGTTTTCTTGTATATTCTCGGACAGTTTGGTCCTAACTTTCTGCTGTTCTTCAGACATTCGTTTGGTTTGAATATTCTCTCATAAAATTTCAAAGAGTCAATTCGATAATGGGATTGAAGATTTAAGTCTACCTCGGGTTCAATTTTCATCTGGTCGCGCGTATTCTGATTCTCAGTTTCTAAATTGGCATTTGTTTCCCCGTTGTATGCAGACTTGTGTAACCTCTTCTCTCCGCTTTTATTATATTCACGGACAATATTTCTGAGTTCAAAGCAGTCATCAAAATCTTGGTGTTCCAAATTTAAGTTGGAATCTAGCTTGCACAAGAATGTACTCAAACTTTTATTTCTCCGTTGATAGGAAAAGACTATATTTGGTTCACCATTACCATCCAGAAGGGACCTTGAAAGTGCAAAATTCGGTGATTCCTTGCATGATCTTTCACGTTGTTCAGGATTTAGATTAGCTGCTTGTCTACTCATTTCCCCAAAAGAATCTGCCCAGTCAATATCAGTAAAGTTAGTAACAAATTTCTTCAAATTTAAATTATCTTTTGAACTAGTAAAAAATTAATACCATTACCTCTAGTCTGGATTTTTGACTTCTCATACGCTAAGTTGATGCATGATTTTTTAGCACAACTGGAATTTGGATAGATTGCTTGCTTATTGAAATTTTGTGTAGAAAATCCCAGGAATTCATCATCCTTGCTTTCATAATGATTGTGCTCATCTGTGAGAGTAACAGCTTCCTCGACATCATTTTGATTTATTATATGGTTTTCCAAATTGAAGCGTAGTACTCTTTTGCATGGTTTCTCAGCGCATACAGAACTTCTATTGGTTGCTTGGCCATCAGCGTGTACTGAGGCATCAACTTTGCTGCTGTCTTTACTCACATACTTTTTATGTGTACTTGAAGTAGGAATCCTACGCCTTGGAGTTTTAGGTTTAGGAGTTAACGGCTCAATTCGAGACTTGGGAGTCTTTCTAGGTTTACTTTCATCCCATATTTTAGGCCTGTGTCTTTTCATTCTCTGTCTCTTCCTTGGCTTCTCGTCCATATCTATGCCACTATTGCTCCTTTTTTTAGAACTTCGGTTTTCTGGTATAGTTGAAGTTACAGTAGAATCTATCCCGAAAGCGCTTTGTGCATTTTCATTATGGGACTCGCCACCTGCACCAACATTTATTTTTTCTTTATATGGCCTGTTGTCTGCACAGAATTAAAACACGTCCAAAGTTATACAACTTTAAAATTCAATGACATGGGTATACAAAACGAACACAGTACTTGCAGTTTTAGTAGTGTTACAGCCATTAACATGCATTGTTACTGGCTAAATTCGAATGCTATTTGTTGAAGCAGAAACTACTCAGACTAACAAGAGGTAAAGAAAGGGGTTAAAAAAACCAATAGCAGCTTAATTTACAAAATTTTCCTATTTGGAAATCTAGTTAATAATTTCTTACCTCAAATTGGAAATAAAAATTCTGTCCAGCCATAAACACAATTATATATGCATATATATATGACATATGAATACATAACAGTTAAGATTACAGTCAAGGCAAAAGGTATGGTACACCAGCCTATTGAACGANCCCCCCCCCCCCCCCCCCAATGATGGCTTAAAGATTACAACTAATTTGAATGCTATATGTTGAAGCAGAACCCACACAGACTAACAAGAGATAAAGGTGGGGAAAGTAGAAAAATCAATATCAGCTTAATTTACGAAAATTCCTATTCGGGAATCTAGTTTATGATGTCTCAACTCACATAGGAATACAGATTCTCTCTAGCCATAAACACAATTATATATACATATAAATCCTCCTATATGAATGCATAAGAATAGAGTCAGGTCAAAAGATATGGTACAGCAGCCTTTCAAATGAAAACCCCTCGAATCTCATGTAAACCCCCATGCTGTGATAGGGAAGATAATACAGGAAGCGTTTAGTAATCTTGAAGTCGTAGCATGAACGTAGTCTTGGAATGAGGTTTTGCAGCAAGACTACACCTTTTACCCGGGGTCTAAAAGGAGGTGTTCACTAGCAGAATGGCTTCTTTTAACAAAGCGGGCTGGCGTGTAACCAACAATACTTTGTTGGAGCAATAACCAGATACTATACTCAAAACAGTTGTATCAAAATTACTTGTCATTCAATACTTTTCCTTAAGTTCATCTTAGAAGAATAATCATGGAGTTCAGAACATAAGCTTTAGTTTCAAGAACTTGACAAATTTATAACTTAAAAAAGGACAGTAAATTGGTACTTGGTACACATATCCCAGGCAAATTTCAGTGTTTGTAGTAGACTAGTTCTTTTAATTAAACAGAATATAATTATTTGCAATTAACAATTTTTTATAATTAAAAAATTTGTCATTGATCCGCCATATAATGGGTACATTTGGAGTGATGTTGTTAATCCTAAAACAATATAAATTACAAAAAAAAAACACAATCAAACGTACACTTACTACCTGATATTTCACCAATTTTGCCCTCTGATGTAGCTTTAGCAGATGCTCCATGTAAACCAGCAAAATCAAGATCGCTCCCGGAATACACACTGTTCAAGTTCCCAATTCCCTGATCAGACCCATGAGTCTCTTTCTCAGAGGCCATTGCATGTGGGTTTTGAAAATTTTGAGAAAATTGAGCAGTTGTGGCTAAGCCCAGATGGGAATCAACTCCATTGTTGATGGAGGTGGAGCACTGTTTTGCTGGAGTCACAGGCACCCAGGTACCCTTTTTATTTAACTCTTCTTCGTCCATTGCATTGTCAAGTTCCCTGGATAAAACTTTAATACAGATAACCGTAGTCAATTTTCTAGAATAAAACAGGAAAAATAAGAATTGAAAAGAGAATATGCAAACACAGATAAAAAAGAGTTTAAAAGAAAACTTACTCTATGAACCACAAAATCACACTAAAGTTGCACGTGATTTTAGGTTATAAAGACGACGGCCATGGACAACCTTAAGCCAGTTTAAGGTTTAAACATAGTTTATAGTAGTAGAGAGGCAGTATAGCTCTAACTCTTGTTTGATTTAGTCGATAACAAATCTGTAAAAAATTTAGTTTCGATCTTAAAAGCCACGTTTGAAGTGTAAAAACATGGTCAAAGTCCAATACTTGATCTGATTTCAAGCTGCTAGTTATAAAATAGGGAAAAAAAAAAAAGGTGTTTAAGTTTCTAAATTCACAAATCAGGTTTATAGCTTAAAAATTCAAAAATCAGATTTTTTTTTATTGTTATTAAATAAAGATAATAAAGTCACATTTTTGTGATTAATGGTCACATATTCATAATTATAAGTCACGAATTTATTTACTGGTCACATATCGTCAAATTTTTTGGTCATAGATTATTTCGAAGTCACAGATCAAAAAATTTGTACGTCACAGATTATTTTGAGGTCACAGATTTTTAAATTAGTTGATCACAGATTATTTTTGAGTCACATTTGTTGGTCACGGATTATTTTTCGATCACATTGTCAAAATTTTTAGGTCACAGATTAAATATTTGATCACAGATAACCAAATATTTGGTCACACACTACCAACAATAACCCGTTGCCACCTCCACAACATACACCCACAACACCACCACCGCACCACTAGAGAACATAGAAGAAGAAAAAAAAGACTAAAAGGCAGTGAAATCGCTGCTGGGGGTTCCCAGCAGCAGCAAGGGGAGGGGAGAGGGAGGGAGGCGGAGGCGCGACGTCAACGATGAGGAAGAGGGTAGAGGCGGTGAAGAAGAGGGTAGAGAGGGAGACGAGAGTGGAAGATGAGGAATAGAATATAAATGATTTAGGTTTTGTTTGGGATTAGAGTTATGTTTTAATATATTACCTGATTTTTGAATAAACAAACTTTGCACCTGATTTTAAAAAGTAAACTTTAAACCCCTGATTTTTTTATAATTTCTCTATAAAGTATTTAGGCCCGAAGGGTAGGGTTTTTNATTGGAATTGAATTGGGGGTAGATATTTAATTATTATATCCATACCTGATTTTTGAATAAACAAACTTTGCACCTGATTTTTTAAAGTAAACTTTAAACCCCTGATTTTTTTATAATTTCTCTATAAAGTATTTAGGCCCGAAGGGTAGGGTTTTTGCTCTTGCTTCTATTTTTCGTAGAAGACGAAAGACATCGGTTTAGAACTTTCTGGAAATTATTCAATTGTTTCGAAAATAATTTCATTGATCATGTTTGGCTAATGTTTATTAACGATTTATAATCGATCAAATAATTTTTTATCTATATATTTTGTGGGATTCATAAGTATTATTTATTTATTCATCACTTAGTTTTATTTATTTATATTCCAACTCTCAACATATCTCACAGGAGATATCCAATTGAGATTTTAATGGATTTTTAAAAATTATAAAATTTTATGAATTTTATGAATTTGAATAGATATTCACATAATCTATAAAGATCTCATTAAAATTTGTCAAAATAGTCTTTTATATGTATTTTTAAACATGAAATCCATTGAAATCTCAATTAAGGATACCTATATTTTATGAATTTAGACATCACATTTTTTTCAAAATACATTTTACTTTCTCTTCTTTTCAACTTATAATTTTTTTCCTTCATTTTAACCACACATTTTTATCAATTTACTATTTCAAAATGCATTCTGCACAAAAAAAATGACTCAAACAGACCCTTAAGTTCATTAAAATATCAATTTGAAGCATTTGAATTTTTAAAAAAATAAATTAAACTTATTAAAATCTAAATTGAGAACATCTCTCTTAATTTCAGAAGTAAATTTTAACTTTTCAAAAATTTTGTTAAATAGGAAATAATCTTTTTTTTTTTTAGAACCCAATGACTTGTGCTATACTAGATGGTACTGTTTTTTAAGATTTCCAATCCTGTCCGATTTTAAAACGCTTAAAAGTAATTTTTGTTAAATAATGAAAGAAAAGAAAAAGGCATCTTGGTGGGATATAAGATTAGTTTGGTATGAGTCACTTTTAAGCGGTTAAAATGACATTTTTGAGATCTAAAAGTTGTTTTTGAATCTATTTGACTAATTTTATAAAAATGCCTCATCTAGTTAAAAGAATTTAAAGAGAAAGTTAGTTCAATTTGATTTCATTTAAAAACACTTTCGAAATATGATTTTTTTTTAAAAATCATTTTTTCGATAAATGCTAAAATAGTTTTTTCAAAATGGAAAAATTCAAAAGTCGGGTGTTAACTTTGACACAATTCAATTTTCAGGTGTCAAAGAATATGTTATTGAAGTTAACATTGGGCTTTGATTGACCTTTTAAAGGGAAGAATTCAAAATTCAGGTGTTAACTTGGACACAATTCAATTTTCAGGTGTCAATTTTCAAAATGCAAAACTCGGGCATTTATTCATTAATTAAAAATATTTTTATAAGTTATTGATGCGATAAAAAATATTATTTTATTGAAGAAAGTGTGGTTGAAAATGAGTAGATTAATGAAAATGAAAATTTTAATGTGTACTAAACAGAGGCTAAATATTTAATTCTAATATAATATAATTAACTCACCCCACCCCCACCAACCCTACCGTTCCGGGGACTATTCCGACGACCGTTCCGGCCACCACCCTTCTCCGACGATCATTCCGACGACTATTTCGTTGACCTTCCGCCGCAGCTTTATTCCGACGACTACTCCGATTTCGGTAATTTATACAATATGGTCACGAATTTACAATTTTGATAGTCACATATTATTTTTCAACCACAAATAATAATTTTTATACGTCGCAGATTATTTTACAATCACAATTCAAAAATTTTAGAGGTCACAATTAATGCGTTGGTCACAGATTTCAAAATTAGTTGATCACAAATCAAAATTTATAGGTCACACAGTCACAGATAACAAAATGATTGGTCAAAGATTATATTTTTTAGTCACAGATTACTGAATTTTAAGGTCATAGATTATATTTTTAGTCACAAAACCAAAATCACCAGCTCCTCCACCTGCACCACCGTCGACTGCCACCCGCAGCACCACGAAAGCACCCATACCACCACCCAACCAAAAACTCCAAACTCGTCACCGCCACCACACCCCCCAACACGTCGTCATACCGCCGCCAGATCCACTACCACCCATGTTGCCGCCAACAACACAGGCATCACCACACCACACAACAATCACAATGTTGCTGCCAACAACACAGGCATCACCACACCACACAACAATCACAGCCCAATAAAAAAAAAACCCCGAACCCGCCACCGCACTAGATTCTCCACCACACCATATCGTACCTGACTGGAGTCGATCTCGCCACATCTTCGCGACACTGCAAAAGCTGAGCAGGGAAGAAGCGCGCTCACACCCCCCGCCTTCGCCGTATTGAGTAGAGAATAAGCGATCATGAATCGCTGCGATCTATGTACCGGCGAAACCATAGATCCGTACGCAGAGGCACCGGGGTTTATTAGATCTGGTAGTGGAAGTTGCCGACGGCGGGGCTTTGTTAGATCTAGTGGTGGAAATTGTCGGCGGCTGCCTTCTTTCCGGCAAGCTTCGATTTCAGAGAGAGACAGAGACAATGAGATTCACCATTGGACCAAATCAATCCCACCTGAAGTCAAGACTCGCAGAAAAGAAGGTTGATAACTTGGTTCTTTCAAGAAGCTTTTGGGCAAAAGACCGAAGTTGTCTCGATTGGCTTAATGTACAGCCACCAAAATCAGTAATCTATGTTAGTTTTGGAAGCATTACAGTTGTGACAAGAGAGCATCTATTGGAGTTCTGGCATGAATTGGTGAATGGTGGACATGTTCTTATGGGTCATGAGGCTAGACTCAATTTTAGGGGTAGATGAGAAGAACCAAACTCCAATAGAATCAAATGAGGGTACAAAGGCAAGGGGTTACATAGTAGGATGACCTCAGGAAGAAGTGCTGAACTATGAGGCAGTGGGTGGGTTCTTGACACACTGAGAGAGAGAGAGAGAGA
>CAIGRS010032083.1:0-15407 GCA_903798395.1 Fraxinus floribunda
TGTTAGTGTGTCAGGCTATATTGGGTAGGGCGGCTGACCCTTTGTCAAACATTAATTGTAACGAGTAGAAGTGACGCGAAGGGCGAACCTAGGAGATATAGCCACGTGGACGTGAGTTGAATCCAACAATCACCACATCAACTCGATTAGTATAAATGACACTTCTTTGTACATTGTAAGGGGAGGATTTTTGGGTTTTAGTGGAGACACTAGTTTCTTGATACATGATATAAACACAACATAAAGATATCAAAATTGTAATACCAACTTGTTATCATCTACTTAATATCTTTTTTTACACATATTTCGTGAGAAAGAAAGGGATCCATGATGAGATATTTGTTGATAGCGCAAATATCACCGTTCCAATATCGTCGGGACCTGAACATTATTGTCTCTTGTCGAAAAGTGCCTCCTTCGTCCATCCCAGTCGAATTGTCGATTTCATTCCGGTAGTAATACGCCGGATCCATACTTGACTTGGTAAGAGTGGGTCCGACATCTATTGAGTTCATTTTTTGGGGTCAACAGATTGGCACCGTCTGTGAGAAAGTCCTACATTTAACCACGAATATGCGTGGGAAAAAGGCCGGATTACGTTACTAATTTTGACGAAAGAAACTCCATATTGAACATTTAAAATATGAGTTCTACTGACAAAAATGACCCAAGAAGAGCGAGGGAACACCGAAGAAGGGGAACCCACGCATGTTGGCCCAATAGTCCGCCTACAACCTCCAATGCACAGGAGATGAAGTTTAAGGGGCGGAAATAGGGTCACAACCAGACATACTAGGGAAATGGAAACCATGGCCACCAACATGAGAAATATCACGGAGTAAAATAGGGCCATGCATGAAATTCTGATGAACATCCGGGGATGGGAAGGCTATCGAGCCCCTTAATACCAATGTACAGCCCTGAAAGACGTCTTTCAAGAAATATAGGCAAATTATCAGGAGGAAGGCGAGGTCCAAAGCCAGAGGGGTGGACCCCGCTATGGAATGGAGGCTCCCCTGGAAATAGTAGCTGAAACAGACCCCTCCACCAAATATGTCGCGGAAGGATCGCAAGAAGCTCCATCCAATTTTCCTTCGGATTATGAACAAGATAGACCCCAGAGGTCTGCAAGTGTTTTCTACAGATTAGGCTCAGGGACGCCTAGAAATAGGTGGGCTTTCTCACCCCCCAAGAGCCTAGAAATAGGCCACTCAACTCTCCGCCATCGACGCCTAGAAATAGGCAATGGGAGCCTCGTCTGTATAAGGATCAGCCAATGCGCCAAGAAGAGCCTCCAGCCCGACCCCCTAGAAATAGGCGGGAAAGGCAAAATCAAGCTAGAAATGAAGTTGGGGCCTCCCAATTGCCCCCACAACCATACCAAAAGAACAATGAGGACCTAGATAGGCCTCAAAGATCCTGTAATTTAGATGATGACGATGAGCACTCTCCATTCTCCGAGGCTGTAACGAATGCTCCTATACTGAACCAATTCACACTCCCTAAAATCCCAAAATACAATGGGAAGGGAGACCCCTCAAAATATATGAACAATTACAAAACACATATAAATTTGAAGGGGCAACTCCAAAAATGAAGTGCAGAGCCTTCCACCTAACTTTGAGTGGGGGGCAGAAATATGACATGCTAGAATACCGGAAGGAAGCATCTGAAGTTGGCCCGAATTCAAAAAAACTTTCTTAAAACGCTTTGCAACTAGTAAGGAAGGGGAAGGACCTATCCAAAGACTGCAGGATATGAGGCAGCAACAAGTTGAGACTTTGAAAATTTTCATATCACACTTTACCGACGAGATGACATACTGCATGCAAGTCACAGATAGGGAAGCCTTAACTGCCCTCAAGGGAGGGTTGGATATTAACTCCCTTTTCTGGAGAGACGTACAAAATAAAGACCCGCCACTTATGACGCTTTGTAGGAAATGATAAGGTATGAGATCCTCAACGAGGAGTTGAAGGATCATAGAAATAGGGCTAGTCAAGGTTTGCCACCTCCACAAATGCAGAGGGAAAAATCCCATACTTCCCATCTAATGAACAACCAAGCCCCGATGAACCATGGTCAAGAACTGGCTGTAGCAACACTTAGCGCAGTACCGACCCTAGCCTATGAAGAAGTCAATCCTGGTGTTGTAATGCATCAACGTCCTACCAACCAAAGGCACCAACCTAGGAGCCGAGGTAAGGGACGAGGTGTTGAACCTAGGAATAGGGATGAGGCACCTCATTATTGCACATATCACCAGTTGTATGGGCATCGAACAGAAGATTACCGGGACGCTGCAAGATATCTTTCGAATGATACTCTGAATAGGGAGGGTCAGGCGCCTCAAAACAGCAAACAACGTCAACCCAACCAGAATGACCTCCAAGGGAAAGAGAAAAAAGAAACGAAAAATTCTCAAAAGAACTACGCTAGGGAAGTAGGTGACCCAGCCATAACCAGCTACATAGTGAACCAATCTCCGAGTGGAAGGACAGTCACTCCAATCACTTTTACACAAGAGGATACGTTAGGTACATTATCCACATTGTGACGCCTTAGTAATAAGGGTCGTCGTGGCCCGCAATGGTCTGAAAAGGATGTTAGTGGATAATGGAAGTTCAGTCAACATCATATTTGGTACAATGTTTGATAAAATGAGGGTGGACCACAAACTAACCCCAATGAGCTCCCCCTTATGTAGATTCACGGGAGATAGCATCATCCTAAGAGGTAAAATCACTCTAGCTATAGAGATAGGGGTGGAACCTCTTGTTGCTTGCCATTTCATGGAATTCCTCATAGTTGATAACCGCTCTACTTATCACGGGGTACTTGGAAGGCCTGCCTTAAAGGAGCTATAGGGAGTCACTTCAATTCACCACTTATGCATGAAATTTCCAACTGAAAATGACATTGTTACTATTCGAGATAACCAACGAGAATGCTACTCCAATTCTTTGAGGAAAGCTGAGCCCAGAATACACGTTATCTTCGCTGATGTCAAAATGGACGACCTCCCTGAACAACGAGAAGATGTCCTCATGACTGAGGCCACTGAAGAAGGAAGCATCTCCGACACTATGCAAACCCATGAACAAGGGACAACTGCGAAAAAAGCAGTTGGCTTGGAAGAATTGGATTCCCGCATTATCGATTGTGAACCTCCAACAGCCCCAATGGAGGAGTTGGACATGGATCTGACAAAGCACCTACAGGTGGGAAACAACATCCCAATGGAAATGAAGGCAAATCTAAAAAGTTTTTTACTTAGCAATCTGGATGTGTTCCCCTGGTAACATGGCTACATGATAGGTATCGATCCGAAGGTTAGCTGCCATCACTTGAACATTGACCAAAAAGCCACACCTCACAGGTAGAAAAGGAGGACCCTCAACCCAAAAAGGTACGAGGCTCTTAGGGACGAGGTAAAGAAGCTAATTGATAATGGTTTCATTAGAGAATCTGTATATCCAAAGTGGATATCTAACCCAGTCCTGGTTAAGAAGCACAATGAAAAGTGGAGGGTCTGCATTAACTTCTCAAACCTGAACCAAGCCTACCCAAAAGACAGCTTTCCGGTTCCTAGGATAGACCAGCTGGTGCATTCAAGGCTGGGCATGAACTCCTCAGCTTCACGGATGCTTACTCTGGGTATAACCAAATTCTAATATTTCCACCGGACGAAGAGCATACCTCCTTCATCACAGATAAAGGTCTCTATTGCTACAAAGCAATACCTTTCGGGTTGAAAAATGTCGGAGCAGCATATCAGAGGCTAGTTAACAAAATATTTTTCGACCTCATTGACAAAATGATGGAGGTCTACGTGGATGACATGTTGGTAAAAAGCTTGGAAGCAGCAGATCATATGCTCACCTTAGCGAAATGTTCCACATTCTACGAAAATATCGAATGAAACTCAACCCCCTGAAATGCGCATTCGGAGTATCATCGGGCAAGTTCCTCGAACACATTGTCAACCAAAGAGTCATTGAAACGAATCCTGAAAAAGTCAAAGCTTTGATTGAAATGAAGAATCCTCAGAAGCCAAAATAGGTGCAAAGCCTCACTAGAAAAGTGGCAGCCCTGAACCGTTTTATCTCCAAGGCAACAGATAAATGTTTACCCTTCTTCAAAATTCTCAAATGAGGGAACAAGTTTCAATAGACAGAAGAATGTGAGTTAGCTCTGCAGGGGCTGAAGAAGCACCTAGGATAGCCACCTCTCCTCTCCAAACCAAAGGGCCACGAGGTACTGTATGTATACTTAGCAGTAACCTCAGGGGCTCTGAGTTCAGTTTTGATAAGGGAGGAAGACGGACATCAGCTGCCTGTCTACTATGTTAGTAGGGCACTAGTCGTGGTAGAGATACGATATCCTGACATGGAAATATTGGCCTTCGCCCTAGTGACAGCTTCAAAGAAGTTACGGCCATATTTCACAGCATCCATGTTCTAACCAATTATCCTCTCAAGCAAGTGCTTCCGGGGGACTGCTTAAATGGGTCGTCGAACTCAGCGAGTTCGACATCACTTATAAACTAAGGATAGCCATCAAAGGGCAAGCTTTAGCTGAATTTTGTCGTAGAATTCACCCCTGTTCTGGACGATGAAGAAGAAATGGAACCCTTTGAACCCCAAATCTGGAGACTTTCCGTTGATGGATCTTTTGGGACACATGGTCAGGGGCAGGAGTTGTTTTGGTTAGTCCGGAAGGTCATAAACTAACATACGCTGTGAGGTTCGGCTTCAAGGCCACAAATAATGCAGCTGAGTATGAAGCCCTTCTAGCTGGACTCCGATTAGCCAAGGAACTGCAAATCAAGAGGCCCATCTTCAACGGTGATTCCCAGCTGGTAGTTAGTCAGGTGCATGGGAACTTTTCAGCAATGGACAAGACTATGGCAGCTTTTTGATGTTAGTAATGAGCTTTGTCCCATCCTTTGAAAGGTTCCAATTAATGTAAATTTCGAGGTCATATAATGCACATGCTGATGCACTGGCCAAGTTAGCAAGTAGTCGAGATTTCGAACTACTCACGGCTGTCTCCATAGAGCATCTGTCCAGACCCTCAATCGAGGTTTGAGAAATGGTGATGTGGATGGAAGATATGCCTCACTGAATGAAGCACATCATATCCTATTTAAAGGACCATGTCCTACCTTCTCAGAAAGAAGAAGCCAAAAAACTCCAAAGAAGAGTTGTACATTTCGTTTTTCAGGACGACATACAGTATAAACGTAGATTTTTGTTGCCCCTGTTGACGTGCATTGGAGGGAAACAGGCGGATTACGTACTCAGAAAAATTCATAATGGCGTTTGTGGCAATCACACTGGCAGATGGTCGCTAGCACAAAAAGTATTGAGGCAAGGGTACTACTAGCCCACCTTGAAAAAGGATGCGCAACATTTTTGTCCGGAGATGTGACAAGCGCCAACGATTCGCCACCATCCTTCGACAACCTTCGTAAGAATTGAATGTGGTATCCAGTCCCTGACCGTTTGTGAAATATGGAAATGACCTAATTGGACCTCTGCCTAAGGGAAGGAGAAGCGCAAGCTTTACCATTGTCGCCATAGATTATTTCATGAAATGGGTGGAAGCTAAGCCACTTACGAAAATAACCGAGGCTAATACCTTGAGATTTCTTTGGAAAAACCTCATCTGCAGGTTCGATATCCCCCATTCAATCATTTCAGACAATGTCAAACAATTTGATAACAAGAAAGTTAGAGAGATGTGTGAGGAATTGGGCATAAAGAAGTACTTCTCTTCCCCGCATCACCCTCAAGCAAATAGGCAAGTTGAAGTTGTAAACAAAATAATCAAATACACCCTGAAAAGGAAGCTGACACTTTAAAGGGACCTGGGTAGATGAGTTATCCCAAGTTTTGTGGGCCATTAGAACCACGAGTCGGACGGCCACCAATGAAACTCCATTTTCAATAGCATATGGATCCGAGGCTATGAGCCCTGTTGAAGTAGGTCTCCTATCTTATAGGTGGATATACTTCAATGAAGTAAGTAACGATGAAATGAGAAGATGTGGGCTTGTCCTGCTTGAAGAAATGAGGGATGATTCTCAAGTTAAAATGGCTATGTATCAAAGGAAAATGATAAGATACTTCAACGCCAAGGTAAAGAAGAGGTCTTTCAGGATCAAAGATTTGGTGCTCCGGAGAGTTTTCTTATCTTCCAAAGAACTCGGAGCAGGCATTTTGGGACCTAATTGGGAGGGACACTATCACATAGAAGAGAAAGTTAGGCTAGGGATTTACTGGATTAAAGACATGGATGGGAAGGTCCGCCTCATTCGTGGTATGTCAAACACCTACAAATGTACTACCAATGAACGTAAATTATAGCCCACGCAGAATAAATAAAACCCTTGATTCCCAGAAGAGTCTTACAGAACATGCCCCTCCTTCAACGTGTGTTTGAACATCAGGAGGGAGGCCCCTGCATGGACAAACCATCTTCCATGCAGGGAAGCGTAGGCGCCTCGAAAAAGAGGGCGACGGCCCCCAAAATGGATCTCCTCGCTTGAAGTCCGAGCTGACCTTACATGCCCTCATTCGACGTGTTTGAACGTCAGGGAGAAGCCCCTGCATGGACGAACTATCCGCCTTGCATGGAAGCGTAGGCACCTCAGAAGAGAGGGCAACAGCCCCCAAAAGGAGTCCTCTCGCTTGAATTCCGAAGCTGACCTCACATGCCCTCCAACGTATTTGAACGCCAGGGGGAAGCCCCTGCATGGACGAACCATCCACCATGCAGAAGAGACAAAAACTTACCTAGTTAGTTCCACTTGGTTCTTCAGCCAAAGCTCACTAACTCGATGATTGATAAGATTCAACTATGACTAATGCCCTATTAGGGTACAACCCCATTCAACTGTGTTTGGAAAATAAGGAATAATGGACAAAAGAAGACTTTCATTCATCAAAACAAAGAATATAGTGGGAGGCCCCAAGGGCTTTATAGAGGATAAAAAATAATGTAAAACTTAGCTTATTCTTTGGAAGGGGAAGGTGCTTGATCCTCAATAGCGGGGGTGGAAGTCACCTTCTCTGACGAAGCTCGCGCTGGCACCATCTCCACACAATCATCTTCTGCGAAAGTCTGAGGCACTTTTTCTTCAATGAATTCTGCCTTCAATTATGAGGCATCAATACTAGGGAACAATTCCTCTATCTTAATGATAACCTCGTTATAAGCAAACTTCCTCCAGAAGACACTGAGGCATTGATACTCTTCCGTATGGTAGAAGTTGGATACATAATTCCTCATTGCAATATCACCCACCTCAATGACGTCCAATTCATACACGTGACACTCGTTAGTGCACCACTCCACCTGTTTTTCCATAAAGTCTCCAGCACCCCTGCTAGCGGTTAGCTAAACTTGTGCTTCCTCTAAAGCCTTGGCAGTGACCTTTGTTGATCGAGGGAGGTATCCAATTTCTTGGTTAGTATAACTACCTCTAGCCTCAACCTCGAAAAGCACAAAGGTTAACTTGGAATCATCTTCAAACTTCTGAACCTTCAACTCATCGGCTTCTGCCTTAGCCCTTTTCAATTCGGCATCGATAACATTTAGCTGAGCATTAGCTCTCTTCAGAGCCTCAGTAGCGAGCTTCTAATGGTTGTTGGAAGTATCCACCTTCTTGGTTAACAATGCCACCTCACATTGCGATTTGTAGACCTCCTGCTTTAGGGCTTCAATTTCAAAGAGAACAGATGTTAACTTTGCTGTATCTTTAGCCTTCTAAACTCTCAATTCGTCAGCATCGACCTTGACCTTCTTTAATTCTACCTCAGTGACATTCAGTTTTTCATATGAGGCCTGGTTCCTTTGTTGAATGTCAGCCAAAACTTCCTGGCATTCTAGTGCCACCCTAAAACCCTGGCATTCTGGCTCACCAGGGTCGCAGTAAGGTCCACTGCATCGCAGGTAGCAACGTAATCCTGCCATCTTTTAGTCCAAAAGTTATTCAAGGCTTTGGTGGCACCTCGAACCTCAGCCGACAGCATCTCAATCACAGTCGAAGCAATCTTACTATCACGACCCCCCAAAAAGTTTTTAGACTTTCCTGGTGTCTTCTCCACAATCCTCTGAGTAGCCTCTACGGGCATTGATGTAGTATCTTAGGTGTCATCACTGGCCTCCCGAAGCTGCTCTCCAACTGCAGTATCAATAGAAGCCTATAGCAGTTTAGGCCGTTTGGGAGCCACCTTCTCTCCATAAGATACAATTGTTCCAAAGCTACTTGAGCACTCCCCAATAGGTGTCAATTTTCTCTTCTTTAAGGACTTTTCAACTATCCCCTTGCCCTTATCAGTTACACATTGGTTTTCTTGGGAAACCTCCCTCGCTGCATCTTTTATGAAAGAATCCCTCACAAGGCATTCTGGCCTCTACTTAACCCCTGAGGAAGATTTCCGGGAGGTAGCCTTAAGAATCGTGGCAATATCAAGTTTGGGATACTCCTTTTTGGGGGCCATCCACTCGAAGTCTTGTGAAGCGTTCCTAAAATCCAATCACAAATGAAAATAGAATGTTCGAAAACTCTCTGCTGGAGAGATTCAGAAGACGATAAAATTTGCAGCAAAGTAAAATGTCGAAATGCTGAGATTCTGAGTTTATACGAGAAATGAGATGAATCTCAACCATCTGATCAAAGTCTTGATGATCAGAGACGTCCAAATCTCTGTACAATTTGGGTCGTAGAATTTGAACGGTTTTCCTTGGCAACATCCCAGATTGGCGCGTACATCCCACGACAGGATGTCAGCATGTGGATGGATTTTGGGAGTCACAAAGCGAATAAATGCCCATCATTGTGCATTTAATTTAATATGGCTGTGCATGTATTGGGAGTTGGTCTAGTACAGCTATCTACAGGGGAACAAGAAACCATCCAAGGCTCACGGCCTCAGCAAATTCAGAAAATGAATCAATCCCTACTTTGTGAAGGCCAATAGCACCTACTAACCTTGTGCAATTGAATTATCCCATCCCTTCTAGCAGTCCAATCCATTACTCAAATTCCATGCATAGCATGAATGTCTAGGCCAAACACTTAAGTAAGTTGGGACGTTACATATCACCGTCTCAAAAGGCTTCCTGAAATGGTACTTCGGCTGTGAAAAAAGCAACTTCTGCATGAGCAAACCTTCCTACCAAAGAAAATTTATGAATCCACAAGGAGGGTCAGACGAAACGAAGGAGGGTCGGACGAAATGAAGACAATGCCTGCACAATCAAACGGATCGATATGCGTCCTAGCTAACACTAATCGTCTCCAAGTCAAACCTCTAGTACTTCATCACACGAATATGTGATTTGTTTACTCGAAAGATAGTAAAATGTTAGTCATTAACAAGCAAGCAACGACAGATAAACTTATAAACATAAAACATCCTTGTAAGAATCATACGATGTCAACAAGAGTAGAAAAATATGAGATTCCATTAACAAGAAATTGATTTACATAAGATGGATCGGGAGTCCTTATATTAAACATTAAAGACTCAAGGAAAGGGGGACTGGGAGGGCTAGAAAGGCACTATGGCCCCAGCCTTGGTGGGATTGACCTCCTCAATAGCCTCTGATATGGCTTCCCCTCCACCAGAGTTCGAGCTTTCTCCTCGTCCCCTTTATCCTCCAAGAATTTAGCCCGAAGGTCGAAAGTCTGAACCCTCTGGCCATGACTCTCCAGCCATTCAATCACCTCATTATAGGCATACATTCGCCAATAAGCGCCGAACTGCTGATAGTGTTCAGTAAGGTGGAAGTTGGCTAAGAAGTTATGTTCAGCATTGGCACTGTCAAGCTCAGCGTCATTGTGAACAGTCTTTACCTCTTCGGTAAGGCCAGTGACCTGGGAGGTTAGTTCCTCCATTTTTCGTTTCAGCTCCGCATTCTCTTGATTGGCTTTCTCAAGAACTTCGGTAGCAAGTTTTTGGTGGGCGTTAGATGTCTCCACCCGCTTCGTCAAGGCAGCCACTTCACTCTGAGATTCATGAACTTCTTTTTTCAAGGATTTATTTTTTGCCAAAGCAGAAGCAAGCTTGGCAAATCCTTCAACCTCTCTCTTCTTAAGGGCTTCAGCTTCCATCTTCGCCTTAGTAGCCAACTATTCGGCTTGCGAAGCTCTCTCCACAAATTCTCTATTTTTTTCTCTGATGCATCTTGAAGAGAGCCTCCGTCTAAATGGCCATACAAAACGACCTAGTAGCCTAAGCCACCATAGTAGATATGACATCCACGACGTCATTCATTTCGACGAAGTTCTTCTATTTGTCAGTCCAAAAAGTGTGGAAAGTCTTCGTGGCAGTTTGGGTTTCAAGAGCTAATGGAGCAAGGACCTAAGGCTCAAGTTCAGCAGACTGTCTGGACAGAAGCCTCCTTTCAAAGTTAGTGGCCTTACTCTTCTTAGCAGGCTCTTGTCTCAAGGGCTCCACAAAAGCAGGGCCCTTCTGTCCCCCACTGGCAGCAGTGATTGAGGCTGCCAATAACTTCTCCCCAACAGGAGCCCCTGGGCGAGGCGGAAGGATGTCAGAAGAACTACCCACCCCGATAGCCTTTTTTCCTTTATCTGCTTGGGAAGGCCCACCCTCATTTTTAGATGCAGCTTCCTTGCTGACCCTCTCAATCTTCTTCTTTACCTACCTCCCCCCAGCAGATGTGCCTTTCACCTCCTTCCTGCCAGAGATCGAAGTGGCAGCCAATATCGTAGCCATATCGGGGGTGGGGTGTTTCCTCTTGTCAAAACTTTTTGTAGAAGACAAACCCAAAGTCAGAAGTGTGAAATAACATGCAAGCCTACGCTACATCGGAGATATCGACGAGAATCTCCTACCTCTAGAGGCCATCAAGCTTAAATTTTCGTAGAATCGTTGGGGAACGATTAAGTTATCTAACTGAAGAGGGAAGTCTATATATATCTGATAAGACCTCCAAGTGACCCCTATCAAGCTCGAAACGTTCAACAACTCCTGAAAAAAAATGACAAAAATTGAGTCAATTAAAAAGGAATTATCCAATAACGGTAGGAAGAAGCTATAAAGTGGCACTGACTGGGTTCAGAGTAGGAGGTTAGAACTTCTCCCGAACCAAGAACTAGGTCTTTTTCCACCCTTTGATGGACAAAGAAAGACATGTCACTAAGGGAGTGTGCCTCCCAAGGACACATGGAGTACCAACCCTTGGAGCCCCCCTTGCCTAGCGACCTAGGCTGGAAAACGGTCTGAAAAACATAATGGGGCATATCCTCGCCCAAGGAGGTCTGCTTCCAAAAGATATAAGACCCAACCAATTGAGCCTAGGCATTTGGAGAAAGTTGGGTAGGGGCCAGTCCATATAACCTAAGGACAGCTCGAAAGAAGGGATGGATCGGAAGATGAAGTCCTAATTTTAGTATAAATTCACTAACGACAACACATCCCTGCCTCGGATAGCAGGGTCGTTCATTTAGGAAAGCGGATAAAAGCTCGATATTATAGAGAATCCTATATTTCACCCTAAGTTCAGCTAGTTTGGTTGGAGTAGCGTTCGAAGGAACTTTGGCTGCCCCCCAAGTCACCCCATCTCCTCACTTTCGGACCCTTCCCCAGATGTAGTTGCACCCCTGCCAACTTCAATAGCCCTAAAACGCTCAGCAGTAGGAGTAGTCCAAATCCCCATCTCACCCGCTAGCCTGTGCACCCCCGTACTACCCTCAAATGAAGAAGAAGAAGAAGCCATTAATAAGAAAAATGGAATCTCATAGCACTTACGGGATTTCCTAGAAAAGGGAAAGTGACGAACGCGAATACAGAGACTTCAGCAAATCTCTCGAAAGTTTGGAAGTAACTCCAATGAACAGGTAGAAGCGCGCAAGAAACTCAAGTATACAGTATTGTTATAGAAGACGAAGGCTTATAAGTATGAATTCATATGAAAAAAAGGAAAAGAATTCTTCTCAAAGGCAATTTCCTTTTATAAGCACAAAGATTCAAACCTAGCCGTTGGATTGGAATCTAATCCATCTAGCCGTGCTTCTAAAGATTAAGATAAGAGCCACCCACTGTCCCAGACAATTAGAATTCAAGGGTCTAGATTAAGGCTTCAGATGCACACGCTTTACAGCATCTGGAAAAGAAAGGGGAAGGAGAAGAGACAGTCATGATTACGTATTAAATGCGACGGTAGTAGCGTGTATCGAAAACTACACCATCATGATTGTTCTACCTTGGGAAGGGCCAACAGCATCAAATCATTGAAGCACCATATTTAAAAATTCTTCATGTTTCGTAAAGATGGTATAAAATAATGATAACGAATTCCTCGAAAACTCCAAGCCGAAGCTACTTTATCAAAACGCTTCCAACTTCAGTTATGAACTTCGACTACGTTGCTTACCCCAAACATGGGGAACAAAAGCCTCATGGACAAACAAACTAGATCGGTTGGCATCAGAAACGCACAGGAACCCTCAAAAGGTGAGTCACCTCGAAGGATAGAACCGATCCTTCTCAAAAGATCACCCGGCATCAGAAATTTCGTGCATTACATGAATAATAATGCATAGACTTGGGGGACTATTGTTATCCCCCAAAATTAGAAGCTCTAAATCGACACTCCACGTGGGCTGCCACGTAAACAACATGTCCACGTAGGCAGCCACAAAAATCAGAGCCAAGATGGACCGATGTCCCTTCAATCCGAGGCTACTTCAAAAATTGGAGCTAAGATGAACCGACGTCATTTCAATCCGAGGCTCCTTCAAGAACCAAAGCCAAGATGGACCGACGTTCCTCCAATCCTAATCTTCGAAGTCTACGTAAAGCGCACTCAGGTAAGAACAGAGGCTCCTCATATATGAAGCACCGAAGCTCCCAGCTTATGTAGAGGCTCAACAAAAACATCTGAGGCCCTCTACTACCAGAACCTCTTCAATAAAGATCGACCCTAATCCAGCAGAATTCGATGCCGCCCGCCGTTAAGGATATGGAGTTCTTTTAGAAGTGATTGAATGTAATAAATCTCTGTTAGTGTGTCGGCTATATTGGGTAGGGCAGCTGACCCTTTATCAAACATTAATTGTAACGAGTAGACAGTGACGTGAAGGGTGAACCTAGGAGATTTAGCCATGTGGACGTGAGTTGAATCCAACGATTACCACATCAACTACATTAGTATAAATGACACTTCTTTGCACATTGTAAGGGAAGGATTTTTTGGTTTTAGTGGAGACACTAGTTTCTTGATACATGATATGAACACAAAAGAAAGAGATCAAAATTCTAATACCAACTTGTTATCATTTGCTACTTAATATCTTTTCTTACACATATTCCGCAAGAAAGAAAGGGATATGTGATGAGATATTCGTTGATAGCACGAATATCACCGTTCTAATATCGTCAGGACCTGAACATTATTGTCTCTTACAGGAAAGTGTCTTCCGTATCCATCCCAATCGAACTGCCAATTTCATTCCGGTAGTAACGTCGGATCCGTACTTGACGTGGTAAGAGTGGGACCATCATCTGTTGAGTTCATTTTTTGGGGTCAACAACGTTAAGAATAAAAAGAGTATTTATGAAAGCATATATACAAGGAATCGTAAATTAAGCATGATTAAATATCACTACTAAAGCTAAAGATTTGTACAGAAATTGGAAGCTTGATTAATTAACCAAAATTAAAGAATAAAAAAACTAGGTACACGTAATGATTGTGGCGATAGAGTTAAGAGCTGTTGTAAACATGTATATATAATTAAGGGAAATTGAATTTGCAAAAGTAAAGAGACAAAATGCAGAACCATTATGTGATTGTACGTGTTGGCAGAAGTAAAGAAACCATTGAAATAGAAAAAGTAAAGAAACAAATTGCAAAACCATAATGGAATTGTACGTGTTGGCAGAAGTAAAGAAACAATTGAATTAGCAAAAGTGAAGAAACAATTGTGGCAGAACCCATTAATGTGGATTGAGTTGGATTGTACGTAATTTATTAATGTGGCCAAGAAAGAAATTGACAAAGTTGAATTCAATATCAAGAAAGCAACAACATATGTGAATTAATTAAAATGGTGGTCAGGAGAACGAGAAATCGGAATTCAACGTATTCAACAGAGAGAAGGAATGCATATGTATATAAAAAGATTTACATGTCACCAAATTAATTTTGATACATGTAATAGATGATTATGCAACAAAAAAAAAATTATTACCTTCTAACAAATTCACTTTTATTTTAAGTGATTCGTGCACATAAAAATATTACTNTAATAGATGATTATGCAACAAAAAAAAAATTATTACCTTCTAACAAATTCACTTTTATTTTAAGTGATTCGTGCACATAAAAATATTACTACCTTTTGGAGAGAAATCGTGTTGATAACGTGTTATAAAAAGAGAAAAAAGAGAAAAGAGAATAAAAGCCAATAGATTTGTGTGTATTTTATTGAGAATCAAAACCAGTATTTATAAGATCTAAAATGAAAGTTACAGTTGGAGTGAAATACACATTCTGAACTAGATAAGACTTATCTATGTATCATGATAATACTAAATAATCATCAATAATTATCTCATTATTTTACAACACAAGTGAATTTATACTTAAAAATATTTTGATTATATTTTGAAATATCGGATTTACATGATGTTATTTAACTACTCGAAGAGCACAACTTTATAAATTTTAATATTCCAAAATAAAAAAAAAATATTATTATTATTCATTTTCTTGAATAAATTAGAAATATTCAATGATGTTGTGGCTCATGAAGAAGCACATTTTATACTTATTAATATTCTTGAAGAATATTTTGTTGTTCTCGAATAATATAAAATTTTGACAATTAAAGTTTAGATTATTTTAAAATATTAGTGGAATATTACTTGCTCCTAAATAGTGAATTTTCTAAGACCTAGTATATTTCATGTTTTAGAAGTTTTCTAGATCTATTAATCTTTAATATAATGATTTAAATGTTCACGAAGAAGTATACATATATTATAACAACGTTATATGAAGAATATTATGTTGTTATTCCACGAGAAGTACAACTAAATAAACACAATTTTTCAGAAAAGTATTGTATTAATGCTACGAAAGAAGTATTATATTCGTGTCAATATTTCAAACTATTATTATGTGTTAACTCTTTAAGAAGCACAGCTCATATAAATAATATTGAGAAAGTTGCACTGAATTTCACATAGAAACTGATGTAGATCGAATCTACAAATACACTAATAAATGGATTGCACTTTTAGAAAACAAACGCTTTTCTTATTTCATGAATAACTAAAAATCCTACAAGACATTTTAGAGTTTTAAATACTAAAAGAACAAGTAACCTATTGGGTTAGCTTTCCCTTAATGGGTTGGGCTACAAA
>CAIGRS010032090.1:0-21315 GCA_903798395.1 Fraxinus floribunda
TTCAAATTAAGCCTCAATTTCATAAGAAGATTTTGTCATTGTCATTTTTAGAGTAATGAGTAATTATGTGCCTTGAGATTGTTGAGATACAACAGTGAAATTTCGTTCTTAACTAAACACTCACATGGTGCGTCATCGCGTGACACTCCATGATCGAAAAAGTTAAAAGTGTCTTAACGAAGAGTGTGCTTTCTAACAACTTTAAATAACATATATTTGATATTGTGACTTTAGTTATATCCCATGTTGGCTTACTCGAAATTCACGGCATTTTGAGATTCTCTAAATTTCAAATTTCAAATGCCGTTCTAAATCAAAGTACCCAATTCGAAATATTCGAGCAACTTCAGGTTTCTAAAAAATTCGAGATTTTGTCACCAATCAATATTTTTAACAAAATTCAACATACTACAACTCTACATTTACACCAAAATTCTATGTTTGAGTCCTCGTGTGTATAATCCAGTGTTTGATTTAAATTCAATTTTTAAGCAATAGATTAATTATAATTTTTTTTTCTAATGAGATTACTTAGATTTACTCACTTCTCAAAATCTAATTAGTATATTAAGATTGCTTACTCCTCATCCCATAAATATAAAGTTTGTTTTTATTTTCACTCAAATTAAAAAAATAAAATCAATATTACAATATAACTGAAAATATAAAATATTTTTAACTTTTTCCTAACGCACATCTACATTAAACAATGATTTAAATAAAATAGTTCATATATATTAATAGAGTAATGCTATTTATTATCATGATGATGAAATATCAGTGATGTGAGAATTCATTATCACTCACATTTCTCCCTCTCTTTCCTTCCTTCTCTCTCATAAAAATTAAATTGCATAATTCCATTATTCTACATAAAATGTTACATCATTGATATTTCATCATTATAATGATAAATATGATCATTATTTATATTAATAACAAGACACGAGATATATTAGAAAATTTAAAAAAAAATAAAAATCAATTATACTTGGGGTTAATTTCACACACGGTCACTGAAGTTACGTCAAAATCAAAAAACAATCACTGATATTTAAAACTTGTACTAAGGGTCACTGAAGTATCATCCGATTTTAGTAATGGTCACTAAAGGACCATTTTCATTTTAATTGGAACTTAATTGACCAAAATAGTTGAACCTTGAACCTTAAGGACCTAAACCGCAAATTTGACAGTAAAACAAAAAAATAATTAAATTAAAAAACCAAAAAAATAAAAATCAATCTCTTTCTTCCCCACCAACCACCGCCACTAGTTGCAAGCCTCCGCCGCCAATGCCACCAACCCACCGTCGCCTCAAACTCCACACACCACCCAAACAAACTCATGTAAACTAATTAATAGTGCATTTTCCTTTGTATATACAAAAGTGCACGTATAAAGATGAGGAGTCACATTAATTTTACTTGAGATGTATGGATAGAATACTTTTATTCTCTAGAAGTGCTCCAGCAAGCCCTGAAAATCCCTACCTCCATTTTCAAATTAAACAATAGAACAGAATTAGAATGACAATTTGGACTCATACAAATTCAAATGGAATATAAAAACAACATAGTGGCTTATGATTACATACATAGTAGTCTATCAAATTGTTATTGAGTTCAAGAACGCGCAAGCTTGAATTTTTTTTCAACATCTCAGCAATAGCTTTCGCTCCCTGAAAATCGGGGTAGAGAAGATGAGTGAAAGAACAACTTGGGCACTTGCTTGAGGGATTTTGTTAAGATTGGTGTGTGGAGTTTGAGGCGATGGTGAGCTGGTGGCGATGGCAGCGGAGGCCGGCAACTGGTGGCGGTGGTTGGTGGGAAGAAAGAGATTGATTTTTATTTTTTTGGTTTTTTAATTTAATTATTTTTTGATTTTATCGTCAAATTTGCGATTTAGGCCCTTAAGGTTCGAGGTTTTGGTCCATTAAGTTCCAATTAAAATTAAAATAGTCCTTTAGTGACCATTACTGGAATCGGATGATAGTTCAGTGACCGTTAGTGCAAGTTTTAGGTCCATTAAGTTCCAATTAAAATGAAAAGGTCCTTCAGTGACCATTATTGAAACCAAATGTAATTTCAGTGATCGTTAGTGCAAGTTTTAAACTTCAGTGACCGTTTTGTGATTTTGACGTAACTTTAGTGACAATTTGTGAAATCAACCCATTATACTTATAAGGAAAGTAACTTATCGAGAAAAAAACATATTTTAAATAGTGATACAATACGAAATATATAGTTAAAACATAAGAAAAAATTATTAATGTGATGAAAAATATTATTTTATTAAATAATATGTGATTGAAAATGAATTTTGAAAAAATATATTTTTAAAGAACGTGAATCAAACATGCACATAGTATGAATGTTAAATGAAAGCCAACCTATAAGACCAAGAGAGTTATTTTTTTAAAAAAATTGTTACTTGTACACATTTCATACACAATTATGTGAGAGGATTGTGTACCAACTATGTGTACCATTTCACAAATTTTTTACTCTGAATTCACCCAACCCTATGCCGAACAGCGTAAAAGACAGAACCCTACCTTCCATTGGTCAAATTAAAGCCGTTGACCCTTCTTTGTCAAGCCAGACATTCTCTGCTTCGCACTTGTAAACATATTACACAATAACCCATAATATAAAAACTGCAATTTTGTTAATTGATTTGATTGATTGAATAATCGTGGTCCGTCAATGGCATTGCAAATTCTGAAACGACTTGCTCGTAGCCGACTTGATGGGATCTACTCCTCCTTTCCAAACCCTACCATTTTCAATCGGAGCTACTCCTCCGAATCCAATCTGATCCGCGCTACTCTCTTCCCCGGCGATGGTATCGGCCCCGAAATCGCTGAATCCGTGAAACAGGTCCATTCACGCTTATCAATCTGACTATATGTACACCGTTCATTATCTGCTCAATGTTTTTACCCGCGTAGCTGAGTGAGCCTTGAAAGAACGTGGTTTTGGCGTTTGATGTGTTTCTGGAGAGTTATGTGCTGTATTATGTTGAATTTTCGATTTTATGGACACGTTTTTTTCGATGTCTAATTTTTTTAATCTACAGTATCTAAATAATCTTACAGTTGAGTGAATGTGAAAAATGTGACTTTCGTGGGCGATGTATTTCGGTAATGTTTCTGAAGTGTTGTTCAAGCTTCTTTTACATTTTCCATTTGGGTCTTTATCGATTATCTATTGACTGGAGATGAATGGGAAATAAAAAATTATTATCTTAATGCATATTCATTTTTTTGTTGCATGTATAGATTCATATATATCGAAAATGTTCATTTGGATCGTATTATGTATACTTTGGTTTTGGCTGAATGCTGAACGATGGAAGGTGGTGAAGTTCAATATTTTTTTTCTTAAATTTTGAAGCTGTTAATATCAACAAACGAATTTGATGAGGAAGAAGTCAATTTTTGTCCGTCTCAGTGTCCTCTTAAGACACCCACTTAGCCAATCACTTAGGTGACCAGTGGTGGGTCCAAGATTTGGATGCAATACACATGTGGGTTACAATTTTTTACTTGGTGGACTTATTTTCCGAGGAAAATTCTATATTAATGGAGTAATATCAAGAAACTTTGGGTTGGGGGGTGGGGCCAAAATGACCTGAATTCACATCAAGAGTCCTTGGCAAGCTGCAGTTGGTTATGCTGTACAAATATTATTCTTTTCTTTTTTTTTTTCAAAAATGCTATTAATTCTCACTGGGTTATAACCTCAATCTAGGTGGCTCTAAATAACAGGTTAAATGAAATGTGAAATTAAATGACTTATCATTTAACAAAAATGCTATTCATTCTCACTGGGATTGTAACTCTAGTCTAGGTGACTTTAAATGATAGATTAAATGACTTATTTAACTTCACATGTCATTTAATTACGCATTAACGCCACCTGAGGATGTATAGCATCGCCATCTAAACTGAGGTTATAACTCCAGTGGGGATGAATAGTATTGCTCTTTCTTTTTTCTGTATGATGTAGGGTTGAGGTTCACTTTAGGTAGTTCGTGAAAGTGAACTTCTGCATTGGACTCTATAAGCATGGATGTGTTCCGGCGATACTATACTTGAATTAACAGTAGTTAATATTTCTAAACGGAAATCTGTGAGGTCTTTTGGTAAACTTTAGTTTATATTTCTAAACGGAAATATGTAAGGTCTTTCTGTAACATCCGCTTGAATATCTTTCTTAGGCACAAAGGATTGGCAGCATGTGAATTTTCCAAGAAAAATTCAGTCAAATAGTTTATAGTTATCCATGAATCCGTTGTGTTGGATACTAGTTTTAATTGTGCTAAACATGGTGATCGGCCACTCGCTAAATAAGCTGGTTCCCCAATGTTTAGATTTTATCTGCGTTTGAACCAAAATTTCTTAATTATTTTAGTGATAAGTCATCCTTTTTTGGCACACCTGTCTTAGAATTACAAGCTGTGCTTCATATGGACATGGGCATTTTCATTGTTTCTATTATATTAAATCTATCCATGACACTCTCTTCCTACAAGCTTTTTTATGCCAATTATATAAGCCAACCGGTCCTGAGGACGGATTTATGAAAATTCAGGTATTCAGAACTGCTGGTGTACCGATTGAGTGGGAAGAACACTATGTGGGGACAGAGATAGATCCAAGAACCCAGAGTTTTTTAACATGGGAAAGTCTTGAATCTGTGCGACGAAACAAGGTTGGTTTGAAAGGGCCAATGGCCACACCAATTGGGAAAGGCCACCGCTCTCTTAATCTTACCTTGAGGAAGGAGCTCAATCTATNGAGATAGATCCAAGAACCCAGAGTTTTTTAACATGGGAAAGTCTTGAATCTGTGCGACGAAACAAGGTTGGTTTGAAAGGGCCAATGGCCACACCAATTGGGAAAGGCCACCGCTCTCTTAATCTTACCTTGAGGAAGGAGCTCAATCTATATGCCAACGTTAGGCCCTGCTATAGCCTACCAGGGTACAAAACTAAGTACGATGATGTAAATCTCATCACAATCCGTGAAAACACTGAAGGAGAGTACAGTGGACTTGAACATCAAGTAAGTTTATTTGCAAAGCACTTACATTATTGGATAAGAAAATGAAACTCAAGAGTTTGACTTCCTTGCATTTGTAGGTGGTGAGGGGTGTTGTTGAAAGTCTAAAGATTATTACACGTCAAGCGAGTTTGAGGGTTGCAGAGTATGCATTCTACTATGCCAAGACTCATGGAAGAGAAAGGGTATCTGCAATACACAAAGCTAACATTATGCAGAAAACTGATGGTCTTTTCCTCAAGGTCTGCGTTCAGATAAAAGTTGGAGTATGGTCTTATTTTTCTAATGTTTAAACCTGTTAATTTCCTTTTTCACCTCGCAGTGTTGTCGTGAGGTTGCAGAAAAGTACCCTGAAATAGTATATGAAGAAGTCGTCATTGACAATTGCTGTATGATGGTATCGAAGATTATCCATTTCTTTGTTTGCAATTTAAGTTGTTGCAAGCTGATAACTTTGAACAAGCTTAAGGAAGCTTGTTTGCATCAATTGGCTTCAATATTGTTAACAATGAGATCACATTGAAGATGCCCTATATTTCCCTTCTAAATTCATTAAGAAGAAAGTTGAAGCTATGTTTTATTTAACCGTTTCTCTTTCCGCGTACAGCTTGTGAAGAATCCAGCACTTTTTGACGTGCTGGTGATGCCTAATCTTTACGGTGATATCATCAGCGACCTTTGTGCTGGTTTGATTGGAGGCTTGGGCTTAACACCAAGGTACATCCAACTTATTGGTCTTTTAAAGTTCACTTCATTAACTATTCTTACTTGACTGTTCTCCTCCACACAGCTGCAATATTGGTGAGGGAGGTATTGCTCTTGCTGAGGCTGTACATGGTTCTGCCCCTGATATCGCTGGAAAGGTTTGCATCTAAGAAACTCTAATTCTTCACTCCTGGTCATATTTTGCTCCATAATCTAATAGTGCTAATTGTTCATTGATGTGTGACGTTCTCTGTTGGATTTTATCACCTTTTGAATCAGTTATGTGGCTGTAGTGTCTTTGTTTTATGAACTTGGTTGTCGGTAGGTATGCTGACATGAACTTATCCATTCATCGGAAATGCTTCAGGTTTAGATCCTGTACAGCTGTACTTGCTTATGTTATTGCTGTTCGTGTTTCCTAAAAGGTTACTAATAATTTCCCTTTCTTATTCTGTCAAAGTTATACATTAATTTCAACCACACATTCATAATTACTGCACATTTATTTTCCACACATTTTGTGAGATCCATTGCCATTCCTTCTAGAAAGTTATTAACAATTTTGGACGAATAGATAGTATATGTATATGTACCAAAAATACTAGTTGAGTCCAAATTGTTGTAAAGTTAGTGCTTTACTTGTATAATGTAATGTTTTTGAATTAATATATATTTACATTTCAGTTGAAGTTCATTATTCTTCAACAAGCTATAGCCCATAGGTGTAACTTTTGCTACTGCATCGGTTGTTTAGGACTATTAACTTTGGGCAGTCTCTTTTGAAGACATTTCTGGAAATGCAGTCAAGAAAATGGTCAGAAGCGATAATATTCTTATTAAGTCAAGTCACTTTGGTTCAGATGAGCATTCTATATATTATGCAATTAAAAATGTGGTATAAGGTAGAACCGTAGACGTAGTGGAATACGAGAACCCATCTTTGGGCAGGGTTCGGTTCAGCCCTAGGATTTTTATCTATAGACAAATGACAATGTTTCCTATTTTGTGGAATTGTCTACCTCTCTCTGCTGTGTTTCTGCAGTTGGTTAACATTAAGAAAGGTTTGCGGTAGTTCAGTTCACTTGATTAAAAGGGAAGGTAACTTGCGGAGTTAAATATATCATTTTGTGGTCGTTTGTATTTTATTTGGATAAATACGGAGGAAAGACACGGTTGAATATAGATTTATTTTTTATTTTTTATTATATTTGTGCCTGTTATAGCTTATTAATGAGAGACTACCAAGATGAGGTTGTGTGATAATATACTTGCTTGTTGGTGAGTTGTAGACACCATTTCAGTTAGCTGTTTGGCTGAGCTCTTTTTATGTATTCATTTGTTTGACACTGTTTGAATGGTTACTCTTTTTGTAAACTTTTGACTTCATTTCTACTCAATCTATTTAATTTTAATGCCTTATTAAAACTGCTTATTTATTAGTCATCTAATGTTATCGAGTCCATATAGAATTTGGCAAATCCAACTGCTTTGCTTTTGAGTGCTGTCACAATGCTGCGCCATCTGGAGCTTCACGATAAAGCCGATCGAATCCAGGATGCTATCTTGAAAACGATTGCCGAAGGGAAGTATAGAACAGCCGATCTTGGTGGTAAATCAACGACAACCGATTTCACCAAGGCAATTTGCGACTACATCTGAGCAGTGTTTGGCAAGTGTATATTTATTTTTTTCAACAGGTTCAACAGGAAGCTGTTTCCAGCCTTATTTCTTTCAAAAACGATTCCCATTAGTTGCTGAAGAAGCAGATGCCATCAACTTATGGCTTCTTAAAAGGAACGTCCACTTATGTTGCTTATCAAAGAGAAATAAGTCATTTAGGGGTTCATGATATTCTTGGAGATTTGTTAAATCTTTCTTAAAATGATGGAAAGTAATTAATTTGTTGAAAGAATTCCTCATTTGCACTCATTCTTTCATTTGCAGATCTTGGTACTCTCTACCTCCTGTAAACTTCTTTTATATCTTTTTAGCATAATATTATTAAAATTGTTGTTTTGGGTACGTTGGCAGAATTGTTAAAGCATCCTAGTGAATCCAGGAAGAATTTTCCTTGGGATCCCTTGTAATCTCGGGTTGGCAATTTTTTGTGTATATGAAAATGTTAGTGTAAGCCAAAGACGCTACGCTTAATGATGAAAAGGTGTCCTAATCTATCCGGTCCAAAATTAGATTTTTGATCTAATTGAAAAGGTGTCCACATGACTGTATAATCTATACTTCAAAGAAAATAGCAAACTTGAAGATTAGGAGCGCCAAGTTCTTGAATTCGTGAATCAAATTCAATCAAAACACCGAATATCGATTTAGGTAAATTCTACCTCTATGTTTTTTAACAGTATACAAGTAAATATCTAATAAAGATCCTGGTTGATTAAATTCAAGAAGTTTTTTATTTTCTGACTAATTCTTGTTTCAGCTTCCAACAGGTTGATGGGTTGATTCCTCCAAGATGAGATGGATGATGAAGGAGAGGCGTAAAAATGGTTGTTGGTTATAGTTTGGTGCATATACATAACAAGCCACATAGTTTGTTCCGGGAGAAAAAAATCATCCCATGTCTAATCTCTCCAATTTTATTATTGTTGAGGGCAAGGCAAACACTTGAACTGATCCACCAAGATAAGTGTAAAGATTTAATCGTCTCCACATCACTCGTGAAAGATTTGTCTTGTGAGGTTATAAGCACTTTGGACACCCTCCCTTACAAACCGATTTTAAGGGTAAGTTTTACCCAATGTGATTGTTGAAATAAGAATTGACAACTACTCGATGCAAGAGATACCATTATCGAGCAAAAGAGCTTGCGAAAACCATCCTAGTGTTGGTTTCATCAAGTTTTGGTTGCATTCGAAGGCTAACATTTCAAAAGCCAAAAGTTTACCTTATGGGGAGCAACTGGATAGTGGTTTCTTACAACAAATTTATCCAATCAAGAGAAGAGTATAGATCATTTAGCATTGTTCATTCGGGTCATCCCCCTTGTATGTCCGTCCTTAAAATCTTGACATATCACTTAAAAAAAGAAAAAGAAAAGAAAAAATGAAAAAGACACCAGCACCTAAACTCACATGCCATTCTAACAACCTTTGCTACTCTCCAAGCAACTAAAAATATCACCCTTTCATGCATATAAATCCCAAGAACTTGTCAGTTTTCTGAAAGGGAAAAGGATTACATTTAGTAACAGGTTTTGGAGTCAAGATGATGGAGTCCGGGGTTCCTATGTGCAAAATTTGTGGTGAACATGTGGGATTCGACTCCAACGGTGAAGTGTTTGTGGCTTGTCATGAGTGCAATGAACCCATTTGCAAGGTGTGTCTTAAAAGTGAAATCAGGGATGGCCGCAAGTCATGCACACGGTGTGCCTCTCCGTATTTTGGTATTTGTCTCCTACTTTATGAACTCTCTTTTCATTGTATTCTTATGAGTTATGCATGTTTAGTTTTGCTTTAGTTAAGTAATTTTAAATTACCTGCAAAACTCGCAGTGAATGTGTGGAGTTCTTCAAAGTTAAGAAGCCTAATGAATTAAAATGGTTTTATAAAAGGATAGACTTCATTCTTATTTTTGTAATGTGAAAACTTAAAACAAGTTGCACGCAGAATGGGCAGACAGCTCGGCTGTGGCAGAAGAAGAATCAGGAAATCATATGACAATGGATAGTCACCTAAATCCTGCAGTGGTATGAATCCAACAAATTTTGTTTCTCCCTTTTTGTAATTGCAGTTGGATGTATATAAACACCATCGTTCTGTTTCCAGGTTTGGAGTGCTCGATGAGAATATAATGTATTATAATGCTTCTTAAACTAACGGAATTTCTCTTGGTTGACGTGATGCAGGATGGAACTCATGCTAGAAACATTAGTAGTGTCTCTACGGTGGACAGTGGTGAGAAGAAGCAATTAATATCATTATTACCAGAAAACTCTTGTATTTTATTCTATTAGAAGAATTTCACTTACTCATCTGCTCTCCTTTGACATTTTTTGAAGAATATATTGATGAATCCGGTAACCCGGTATGGAAGAATAGGGTGGAAAGTTGGAAGGAGAAGAAAAACAAGAAGAAAAAACCAGCAAAGAAAGATAAAAAGGAAGCTGAAATTCCACCTGAGGAGCAGACGGAAGAAAATCCGGAGTAAGTTTTCTGAGAGTTAGGATGAAATCTTTAACAATGAACAGAAAGAGTCTATTGTTTATGAACTTATATATTATGAGGTAACAATATCTTATGCAGGTCAGTGGATGCTTCACAGCCACTTTCAAGAGTAGTTCCAATACCAAAAACTCAACTTACACCATACAGAACTGTGATCATAATGCGATTAATTATCCTTGCTCTTTTCATCCATTATCGAGTAACGCATCCCGTTGATAGTGCATATCCTCTGTGGCTCACTTCTGTCATCTGTGAGATCTGGTTTGCATTTTCATGGATATTGGATCAGTTCCCTAAATGGTCTCCGATAAATCGGGATACATATATTGACAGGTTATCCGCAAGGTATGCATCTTTGATCTACAACTTGTTTTTGGTGCTCTGCATGCATAAGCAGAGAATCGTTTTTTAAACTTCAATAAGCTAAAAACGTGTTTGGTATCAGTATTAGATCGCACTCGTATGTATAATAGACAACGTATTTATTTCTTTTTCTAATTTAATCCTGTCCAGTGTAGTCTGATTTACTGTACAGACATGGCTCCTTGTTTGGGATACATGTTAAATTTTATTTGAACTAATTTTCCTATCTGATATATCAGGTATGAAAGAGAGGGGCAACCTACTGAACTTGCTGCTGTGGATTTCTTTGTTAGTACAGTCGATCCTCTGAAAGAACCTCCTCTGATTACGGCAAACACGGTTCTCTCCATCCTTTCGGTGGATTACCCTGTTGATAAAGTTTCGTGCTATGTTTCTGATGATGGCGCAGCAATGCTTACATTTGAGTCGCTTGTTGAAACTGCTGAATTTGCAAGAAAATGGGTTCCTTTCAGCAAGAAGTTTAATATTGAACCACGTGCACCCGAGTTTTACTTCTCACAGAAAATTGATTACTTGAAGGATAAAATACAGCCTTCTTTTGTCAAGGAACGCAGAGCAATGAAAGTAATTATGAATCCATAATCACTTAGAAATAATATTTGGATCCTTTGCCATGATGAATTAGTAACTCAACGTATTGTATTTAAATATGAAAATTGAAATCTCACTGTATTTATTTCCTCGAGTTACAGAGAGATTATGAAGAGTACAAAGTGCGCATAAATGCTTTAGTAGCAAAGGCCCAAAAAACACCAGATGAGGGCTGGACCATGGCAGATGGAACCCCTTGGCCTGGAAATAACACCCGTGACCACCCTGGCATGATTCAGGTTTACTTTAGTAACTACAATATTCTTGCTTTGATTATTCAGTTTTACTTCATTAATTCATCATAGACTAAAATTTATATGGCTTTGGTTGTATCATTTTCAGGCGTTTTTAGGTCATACTGGTGCCCATGACATAGAGGGAAACGAACTTCCTCGATTGGTTTATGTCTCAAGAGAGAAGAGACCTGGTTATCAACATCACAAAAAGGCTGGTGCTGAAAATGCTCTGGTATACCCATCTACACAATATATGAACAGCTGCCTTTATGTGATTCTTATTGAATTTGTAAATGCTGCATGTATTCTTGCAGGTAAGAGTATCTGCCGTTCTCACAAATGCACCTTATATTCTCAACCTTGACTGTGATCACTATGTTAACAACAGCAAGGCAATTCGTGAGGCAATGTGTTTCTTGATGGATCCTCAAGTGGGCCGAGATGTATGTTATGTGCAGTTTCCTCAGAGGTTTGATGGAATCGATAAGAGTGACAGATATGCCAATCGCAACACAGTTTTCTTTGATGTACTCTACCTCTCTCTATTTAAGTTAATATAAACTTGAAATGTGTCCATTAAATCCTCTGTGCAGCCTGCAAAACTTTACTATTTGCCATGTACATAAGAAGTAACAATTTGATTAAGATTTGAGTTTCAGCATCAGTAGGAATCTTTATTAGACCCTTTATTGACTATCTTCCGGTTTCAGGTAAACATGAAAGGGTTGGATGGCATTCAAGGACCGGTTTATGTTGGGACAGGTTGTGTCTTCAATCGGCAAGCTCTTTATGGTTATGGGCCTTCCTCTTTGCCCAACTTACCCAAGACTTCATCTTGCTCGTGGTGCACCGGCTGTTGTTGTTGCTGTCGACGCAAGAAGCCTGCTAAAGAGAAAGATCTCGCAGAGGTTTACCGTGATGCAAAAAGGGAAGATCTTAACGCTGCCATCTTTAACCTTAGGGAGATTGAAAGTAAGTTTCTAGCCCCAAGATAATCAGATTATTGGTCATCGAATACAAAATCTTGTGAAAATTAAGATGTATCTATTTGGTGATGTTTGTAGGTTATGATGAGAGTGACAGGTCATTGATCCTTTCTCAGATGAGCTTTGAGAAAACTTTTGGATTGTCTGCTGTTTTTATCGAGTCTACACTAATGGAAAACGGAGGACTGCCCGAGTCTGCCAATCCTTCAATGCTAATCAAAGAAGCAATCCAGGTCATCAGCTGTGGGTACGAGGAAAAGACTTCATGGGGTAAAGAGGTTAGAAAGTTACTTCTTGTATCAATATAACAACTTATTTTTCTTTCCATGGAAACATAATAGGAAAAACAAGAATATTTTGGTGCATATTGATGTTAAGTTTCTCTTGGAAGAAAAATAATTCACATCCTGAAATTTGGTGTTTTCTTTCTTAGATTGGCTGGATATATGGATCAGTTACAGAGGATATCTTGACGGGGTTCAAGATGCATTGCCGTGGTTGGAGATCAATTTACTGCATGCCCTTAAGACCAGCATTCAAGGGATCGGCACCAATCAACTTGTCCGATAGGCTGCACCAGGTGCTTCGATGGGCCCTGGGTTCCGTCGAGATTTTCTTGAGTAGACATTGTCCTCTGTGGTATGGATTTGGTGGTGGCCGTCTCAAATGGCTTCAAAGGCTTGCATATATCAACACCATAGTCTATCCTTTCACGTCTCTTCCACTGATCGCGTATTGCTTGATACCTGCTATATGCCTTCTAACTGGGAAATTCATTATTCCAACGGTATGTTCTTTTGCCTTCCAACTGGTTTTGCTGGATTCACCAAATTGTCAAGTTCGTATATATTTGCAGCTAACTCAAAACTTCTAAATGATCATATAGCTGTCAAATCTTGCGAGTGTACTGTTTCTTGGGTTGTTTTGTTCCATCATTCTCACCAGCGTCCTCGAGTTGAGGTGGAGCGGTGTAAGCATTGAGGATTGGTGGCGCAATGAGCAGTTTTGGGTTATTGGAGGCGTTTCAGCCCATCTATTCGCTGTATTCCAAGGTTTCCTAAAAATGCTTGCTGGATTAGACACGAACTTTACAGTTACTTCCAAAGCAGCAGACGATGGAGAGTTCGGGGAACTGTACATCATTAAATGGACAACAGTTTTGATCCCTCCAACATCAATTCTCATTGTAAATATGGTCGGTGTGGTTGCTGGTTTTTCTGATGCCCTAAACAAGGGATATGAAGCATGGGGACCTTTATTCGGTAAAGTTTTTTTCGCATTCTGGGTGATATTTCATCTCTACCCGTTCCTCAAAGGTCTAATGGGACGACAGAACCGGACTCCCACCATTGTTATCTTATGGTCTGTACTTTTGGCGTCGGTTTTCTCTCTTGTTTGGGTGAAGATAGATCCATTTGTGAGCAAAGATGATGCATCTACCATTTCTCAAGGCTGCATTGCCATTGATTGTTGAGCTTGGTGGGAATTGCTGTTTGAGTATTATGATTGATGAAGGATCTTTTTTATTCGGAATCAATTTTAGATGTCGATATACAAGAACATTATTAGAAATATGATAAATAAGATTTTCAATTTTAATCGTATATTTTGCGGGATCCAAATTTTTTATCAAAATATTTGTAGTTAACCCAACCCTTAAAAGTTATGTCGATACAATTCCAAAAGAGTTATGCTATTTATTATCATGGAATATAATTAAAGTAACAATATATTATTTCTCATATTTCTATCTCCTCTCCCTTTCTTTCAATTACACAATCTCATTGTTCCACGTAAACTGTCACGCAACCAATATTCCAACATCGTAACGTCATAACGATAAATTGCATTATTTACTCCAAAATGTGAAATATTCCGGCTTTGATAATAATAGCTGAGAAGAATAATTCTTCTCCTCACTTTAAGGCTTCGTTTGGTTCGCCATATTTTCCATAGAAAATGGAATATTTTTTTTTTTCATTTTCAAACTTTTATAGTGTTTGATAGGCAAAATTTTCCCGAAAATTTTTTTTCCACCTTTTTGAGGAAAATAAATTCTTAATATTTTGGTGGGAAAAAATTTTCCAAATTTTTTTTTTTTTTGACAATTGAAAAAATGTCCAGATACAATGATAAAATTTTTTTTTATCACTTTTATTATTGATAATTTTCATGCAAAACAAAGTCAAACGAATGATATTTGGTATGATAATTTTCTTTTCAATTTTTTTTTGACAATTGAAACAAATTCTAGACCCAATGGTATAAAACATTATTACTTTAATGGACAATTTACATAAAAAAGAAGTTAAACGGACATCAAACTTTCAACATTTTTCATAAAAAATTGTACCAATCAAACGCAATTAATTACAATTCCCAGTAAAATAATTTCTAAGCAAATTCCCTGTAAAATATTTTCTTTCCACTAATTTTTCACTTTTGCAATTATACGAATCCTAAAATATTTCAATTTTGACCCTTTCATTTTTCGTGTTTTTATATTCCTTTGTTTTATCCACATTTTTTTTTATTATAATGAGAAATATGATTTCGTCGAATTTCTTTTTTTTCTGTTTTTTAAATGCAGCAATCATATCTATCATAATCATAATAATGAAAAAATGGGAATCAAACAAATAAGCGTCCAGTAATTATAATCACGTCCAGGGGTATATATATCTCTCACCAACTGTCACTTACCCCACCCAAAACAAAAAGTCCCGTTTGTCATTCATTAATTTTTCATTTTTATTTTCATTCTTCATTTTCACTGCATGTTCTTCAAATAAAATAATATTACACACAAATTAAAAAAAAAATTCATTACTTTTTCACCACACATACTCACATTAATCACTATTTCAAATTTTTTTTTTTTTCTCAAAATGGGTTTCAAAAAGAGGCAAATGTATGAACTACAAAAGTAGAAGCCAATTTCTCAAATTCCGACAACATTTTCAGAAACAAAGGTTTTCTTGCTACAATAATGGCTCTACAGCCATCGCTCCTGTACCTCCTCCTCCTTTCCTCTGCCGCCGTCATCTCCTCCCTTTCTCATCCTCCCACCACCAATGTCACCACCATCTCCCCCACCCATTCTCCCTCTGCCCCCACCCCTTCTTCCGCCCCAACTCCCAAAGCACCGACCACCCCGATTTCCACTTCCACATCTACCCTTGACCCAAAACAACTAAGAGCCCTCCAGTCCCTAAATATCCCAACCTCCAAAGATCCCTGCTCCGTCCGGCCTCACGTCTTCACCGCCACCACCTGTGACTCCTCCAAGCCATTCCGCCACCTCCTCTCTCTCACTCTCTCCAACTGCTCAGATGATGTAGCTTTATCCCTTACTGCCCTCAAGTCCCTCTCCACTCTTAACACTATCCAGTTCATCAACTGCCCCATTGCTCCCATTCGCTTCCCCTCTGAACTTACTTCGAATCTCCGTTCCTTCACTTGCATCAACAGTCTCAACAAACTCACGGGGATTTGGCTTAGCAGGCTACAAAATGTATCTGATTTAACTGTTTCCCGAGTGAGTATAACTGCCAGTGGCCCTTCAATTATCCTCAACAGCATGAAATTCTTGCATTCTGTCACTCTTTCACACACAAATCTCACTGGCTATCTCCCAAAACATTGTCATTCAAATCTCACTACTATTGATTTATCGGGAAACAATCTCAAAGGAAAGATACCCCTTTCCTTAACACGCCTCGAAAATCTTGTACACTTGAATCTGTCATCAAATTCCCTCAATGGAACGATTCCCACTACCTTTGGGGACCTAAATGCGCTGCAGAATCTTTCATTGGCGTCAAACTCATTGTCGGGATCGATCCCAGAATCATTAGCTGCAGTTCCCGGTCTAATGCACCTCGATCTGGGGTCTAATCAGCTCAATGGGACAATCCCAAAGTCCATACAAGACATGAAGAAATTGAAGTACTTGAATCTTGAGAAGAATAGTTTCCATGGAGTTCTCCCCTTCAATGCAACATTTATAAAGAGATTGGAAGTGCTCAAGTTGGGTGAAAATTCCAATCTTTGTTATAACCAGTCAACATTGGGCTCAAAAGTAAAGCTTGGGATTGCGCCTTGTGACAAACATGGATTGCCTATGTCTCCACCATCTGCTAAGGACTCATCTGATGATGATTCTAGCGACAGTTCTAATGATGAAGATTACAGTAATGTAGAGGAAAAGCATCATTCCCATGGGCCAAGTAAGATTGTTCTTGGTGTTGCAATTGGGCTTTCTTCAATTATCTTTCTCATTGTTTTCTTGGTTCTTTTGTCCAAATGTTGTAAATAATTTCAAAACTCAAATGATTTCTTTGTTCATTTAGCTTAGGAGAATTCTGGGAGTTCTGGTTTGAGATTATATATATTATAAACAAGGGAAGGAGAACTCGATTGTGGGTGATTCTTTTGTTACTTTTTTATTTATGTACTGTAATGTGATTAAACTTAGAGAGCGCAGGTGGCTAATTTTGTATCAAAATATTTTCATGGTTCTAAGCTTTCTTTATCCTTATTCCTTTGTAATCTGGATTGTTCTTGAGATGTAAGGATTCGCTTTTCTTACACCTTCAGCCTGTTATTTGCGTCTTTTTTGCTGTTCAATTATTCGTTTTTGAGGCATTAGTAGCTTTAGAATCCATGGGTATTTGGTATTATAGTCTATGTTATATGTTAACATTGTGATTCAGGCCTATGTGACAATTATTTCGCTGAAATGAGCATGACTCCTAACTGATTGGTTGGTCGACTTGTTAGGCATGCCTTAATTGGCATTTGACTAAGTAGTTTTGCATTGAATATTATCTAGGTTCAGACTATCGATTAAAACAGATCGGTTAATAGACCAATGCTGATCGTTGATGTGTGATCACGTGAATGCAAGGTGGTTAGTGTGCATGATTTCGTCCTGCTGCACCAAACAATCACCACCCCAATTTCAGCCACAATCATATGTGAAATTCATCTTTATATGAAAACAATAGGTTTATGGTTAACTTTTCTGTTAGTGCATTAGTTAACTTCTTTGACATTAGGTTTCTTGCATTAATGGCATCCATCTGTTGCTCTTCTGGCTAGTTCATTAACAGGTTCGTTCCTGAAATGGGTAAAATGGGATCTGTTGGATACATGTCTGGCCAAATAAAACCTGACTTCTGAGTTAAAGGGAGGCAGGATCGGTTTTTCTTATTTCCTTTCAATCTCCATTCATCTATTTACATGGTACCCATTTCATCAGTGACGGGTTCGATTTGGAATTGGCTTCAATTGGTGGTCAATGATTAGGAGTGGAATTTTGAATGTGTGAAATGTTCCTTGTACGTGAAACAAGTGATCAAGAGAGATATTCTGTTGGGTTTTAGAATATGTAGAACTATAACTGATAGTTAATGACTAAGTCCATTGAAACTAGCTTTATGATCCACCCTCCAAATCTAGATGCTACAATTTGATTTAACGTTTACTTGTGATCATCATTACTGGAAAATTTCATTTCAGATCTGTTGAAATTGTTTCTCAAGGATCTTATTTTCCTTCCAATATCTAGTTGAAGGTGAAACTCAATACACATGAACAGAAAAGGCTGGAATATGATCTCAACCATTAAAGTGTGATTCAACTTCGCAGGGCGGGGTTGAAGTATGATTCTGAATAGTATTTTTTCTTCGGATGCGAGTTTTGACTTTGCTGAAAAGCTTCTCTTCCCTCCTTATCATGTCTTTTTGGCAAGTGCTTCACATTTGGAGTATGCTTCATTATTTGTGTGTTTGTGGCTAATGAACTGAGTATCCGAGTATATGTGTGCGTGTGCTCTGGTTTCTGCTTTTTGTTCGAAAGAATTAAGTTATTTCGTTCATCCATATGCGTGGAGTAATGAGAAACTGAAAAAAAAATGGAAAGTAAGTGGTATGATAGTTATGCATTGACTACTAAGGCATATAAAATGAATAATACTATGTGTACATAATATTTTCGGTTTTGCTACCGGTACATCAAAGTGTACATCGGGGTGTACACCCCCCTCACATGGGGGGTGGGACCCGCTTAAATAAAAAAATAATTTATGCAATGGGTCCCACCTCCCATGTGAGGGAGATGTACACTCCGATGTACAAAAGTTGATGTACAAGTAGACTTTTTGTAATATTTTGCACAATAAGAGATTGTGTAAAGGACGAGGCAATATAAAATTGCCTTTGTACAATTACTTTCTTTCATGATAAGGGATTTGACTTTCTGCTGCCCTCAGGGACGTTTGGTAGCAAGTGGACAAGCGGTAATGAATTTTTCCAAGTACAGAATTATGACTAATGATGATATACTCCAGGTTCCTTAGATTATATGTTATGATCCATTTGGGGTGGAGGACAAGTAGTTAAACGATATCGACTTTTTTGTATGTAAGATTAAATTGGGATAATATTGAAAAGAAGCTAATATCATGTCGAGTTAACAAAAATGCACTATATATTATCTCTAGATCTTCCTTTACTAGAGGTCTGTTCGGTAGGAATTAAAATCCAATTAAAATTGAAATATAGTTGTTATTGGGTCCCACTCGTGTAATAAAAGTCAACAATAAAAGCTAATTTTTCACTTTTAATTCGATTTTAATCTCTACTGAACACGCCCTAGAAGGGTTTAACACTATCCTTTACAGGTGAGCTAACTCCAAAGGGTTTATCTGGTTGTACCGGGGGGCCGGGGGGGGGACACCGTCCCCCCCTCACAAAATGCGGCGGGCCCCATGTTTTTAAAAAATGCGGCTCGTGGTCCCCACCCTCAAATGTGAGTGGAGTGTAAAAGATTAGGTAAAAAATTATGTACATGTAGCATAACCTAACTCCAAAAATCCAAATACATGCAGCAAATAAGTAGGCCCAATTTTTTCGTTTTATCAAGAATCGAACTCTTGATGTGTGTTGTTGAGTAATGATATTCATAATGAAAACTATTGGTAGGCGTTCTATGTTGCTTATACGTGGCGGTTTGTAATTTGATGCATATGAGTCATGACTATCGGTAGTTTTCAGTACGAATAGTATTACTTGTATTATAATTTAGGGATAATTGTAGCAACGGTACCAAACCTTTCATTTAGTAGCAAACTTTGCCCAAATCTTTCATTTGTGCCACCCATGGTACCAAACTGTTCATTTTTGCCACCAAACGATACCAAATCTTTCAAAATGTCCACAGCTAAAGTTCAAATGGATGGTTTCTTTTAGTTTGATCATTAGTTGACCAAATAATTGACTTTTACCAAATTGTTGACTGATTTTAAAAGGTTAAAATAGTAATTTTACATTCTTTTAATAATAAAATAATCAAAATCAAATAATTAAAATTAAAAGCTCATTCCACCTTCTTCTTCTCCACCTACCCCCACCTCAAATCTACAAATCTGGGTTTGGAACTTCGAGAATGCTTCAACAAGCTCGAGAATGAAGTCCCCAGAACCGAATGTGCACTCTGCTGCAATGACAGTAGCTCTAAGGAACTATACCTGTGCATTTAGCCCAAAACTTCATCTTGATTGACCATGGAATCAGAAACCCAAAATTTCATCTGAATCAGTTCATCTTCTTCCGACCCCCACACTTACCTCAACCTTCCTCCACTCAACCCCAACAAAACGAACCAAAATCCACCCACCTCCATCATGAACGATTACAATCCACTCACACACAGGCTGCAACAATCGCCATAAGCGCCCTCGCAAATTAGCAGCAAGAAATGGACATTATTAGAAACTTGTTTAGATGACATACAGAAAATTTCTAAACCCTTTTCAATCTCTTATCTCTTCTTCTCCTCTTTGGTCAAGATAGTCTCTTTGGCAGATCATTTCAGCTAGGGGTGGCGTGGGTTGGGTTGGGTCGGTTTTTGGCTCAACCCAAACCTAACGCATCATCGTCGATTTGTTCAAAATCCAACCCAACTCAACCCATGTAAATGTTGAAACCCAACCCAATTACGTGTCGGTCGGGTTGGGTTGGGTTGGTCGGGTTCGGGACAACTTGTTGAGGAAAAAACTATTCCAAAAATCCTTAACTTCACTGATTAAATCTCTTTATCAGACTTAGTTCATTAATTTAAACAACCAACTCACATCACATATTCTGCACTATATGATAAACAAACATGACAAGACCACTAGCATTTCATTATTTTCTAATCTAATCTAAGCCTCTATTCATAAGAGTGATGCAATCTATGTTGAATAAGTCAGTAGTCGGTGGAACTTAACATGGTTAGTTTTAGTTAATGAGGGTGTACTTGCTTTAGATCTTCTAGTTGATCTGGCAACAATGCTGAAAATGATTCAGGTAGTTTAACCAAAATTTATCAGGCACTATTAGCAATTGGGATAATTGCATTCACTTTTCTTTTCTGTAATTGAAGGAATATGGAAGTGTCGAATATGCTATTGGACCTACCAAAGTGGAAGTTTCTGTGTTGACCGTATTCAGAACCATAATGGGCACTTGCATAAGCTGATGAATGATAAAATTTTAACCAATTCAATTGTGATAACTGAAGTTCAGTAGACATTACAGTTGATAGAAGCAATTGAAATTAGTAGAATCTACTATTTCTTAAATTATGTGTATGCTTTGCATCTAGTATTTCAATTTAAAGATGTTCGCTTTTCATTCATACAATCAATCTGCTCCTTAATTTAAACAACCAACTCACATCACATATTCTATACTTTATATAAACAAGCAATTCTTATTAGCCAAGTAGTAAAACATAAGTAAAAAAGTGGAAAACGGAAATTCAACATTGGCTCATCAGCCCCAATCAGAAAAAAAAATATGGAGACCTTCATAATTTGCAGTCAGTCCGCCTAATTGAGATACATTGTGATCATCATTCACAAGCACGAGTCACGACATAGCCAAACCTCAAACAATCATATTGTTGATGTCAAAAATCGTACCTGTTGATCCCGAGGTTGACGACTGAGAACGAGCATGAAGGAGGCCTTTCGGTACCTGAAACAAAGGCGTCGAGGTGTGTCCTCGTCGCTCCTCCGATACTTAAGTCAGAGAGAGAATAATGTGAAAAACTGTATATTGAAATATTATGTAAAAACATACCTTAATACTGAGGCTAGGTTATGTATTTATAGA
>CAIGRS010032138.1:0-11536 GCA_903798395.1 Fraxinus floribunda
TATCAATTACATAAATATTACATCATTAGTTATTTAATTAACCAAAAAAACTACATCTTTATTAATAAAAATTTAATTCTTAACCAAAAAAATTATATATAATCTAAGCAAACGTGCATTGCACGTTGCTTAAACCTAGTAGAAAAATAAAAGTGAAACTTCGCATTCGGGAGTAACAAGAAAAAATATAAATTCTATATTGTTCGTATTCAAACAAACAAAGAAAAAAGGAATAATTCTATGGATAGTTCCAACTAACAAAAAAATTAGGCACCGTCGTCAATTTATACAAACTCGAGAAATTAACTACAACGCCGTAAATAATGTAAAGAAAAGAATGAAGACGTTGAAAATCCCTTCTCTAATCTTGGAATTCTCCCTGTTGAAGAGCTTCTTCCAAGAAAAACTCAGACTGCTCCATCAAATCAGGGCTTATTGTAAACATCAAAACACAAAATTCCATCTGATTGAGAGCTCCATCTCCATCAAAATCACCTTCTTTAAGCATGCTATAAAGATCATCATCTGACAAATCTTGTAATCCCAGCAAAGCAGAATTTTTTTTTAGACTCTCAAACGTAATAAGCCCTATGCTAGAATCCATCAATAAATTAAATCCATTACACAGTTCTGCTATTAGACCGTCCCCGCCGAGCTTCTCCGCCATTAGAGGTAAGAAATCTTGAAAATTGGGCTGATTTTTTGATGCCATAATGGGATTCTTTTGAAGCTTTTTTTGGGTTAGAAATGGGATTGTTTTGGGATGGTTTGTGGATTGAGGAAACCATTTTTTGGGGTCAACACATGCTATAAAGATCATCATCTGACAAATCTTGTAATCCCAGCAAAGCAGAATTTTTTTTTAGACTCTCAAACGTAATAACCCCTTTGCTAGAATCCATCAATAAATTAAATCCATTACACAGTTCTGCTATTAGACCGTCCCCGCCGAGCTTCCCCGCCATTAGAGGTAAGAAATCTTGAAAATTGGGCTGATTTTTTGATGCCATAATGGGATTCTTTTGAAGCTTTTTTTGGGTTAGAAATGGGATTGTTTTGGGATGGTTTGTGGATTGAGGGGGCGGAATAATATAGGAGAAATAATGGTGTTTCCAAGAAGGGGGAAGGGGTGGTGGCGTGGTGCTGGCATTTTGGACAACTAAGGGACAGTAAGTTTACCAAAAGGTGAAGAAAAGGTCAGCGGATGTTGGCTTGGTTTTTAATGAACAAGAAATTGCCTCTAGGTTTCTTGGGGGCCGTGGACTTGTTCCGGAAGGGTAAAATTGTCAAACTACACCAGAGGACTGATTTTTGGTCCGGCATGGGATGAAAGTTTCGAAGAATTTGTATGGAAAGGAAGGGGCTATTAAAGAGGGCAGAAATGGAATTATGTATCCCTCCAAAGCGTCATCGTTGGTACTTTGACTCCCAACTTTTGTTTCTTGACATTGCTGTCCCAAACCTCTCATAAATTAGTTTCGTCAAAAATTACTTGTATAGCTCGTACAACTCAAAAGTTGTGTCTACAATCCAAATTAAAATCAAGATAGAGGTCTTTAGAGTTGGAGTTAACTTTTGACAAGATTACCATTCCATCTTCACTTTGATCTTTCTTCAGTCTATTTAAAATTATTTAAGTTCGTCTATTTACTAGTCAAGTGTTCACTTTCCCATGTTTGACAATAAGTAATCCTAACTTGCTTCTTTAAGAAAACAAATGAGATTTCTGTTGAAGCATTATGAAGTGATATGAAATGGGAAACTGATATGAGTTGAAAACAAAAATAAATGACGTTGTAGAGACCAAATTTACAGTAGTCTTAAAATTCTTAACAAATGCCAATGAGAAAAAGAGCCTGATAAATAAATTGTGCAAATACGGGCTTTTTAGCGAGGAGTTTTAGTACAAGGCATTGCTATATGTACGTTTTGACTTCTAGATTGAGCACACTCATTAGGCCACCTATAAATTCGTTGAATCGTAAATATTTCAGCACATGATTACCTAGCAACAAGCATTGTTATAGTCATTTGAGTTTTCAGATAGACATTTCTTATCTATTTCATTTGAACTCCTCTCTATGAAAAATCCAGGTTCCTACGGCTGAGGCAACGTTAAAACTACTAATGCCATTATAGGTGGTTGACTCAACTTACAATGTTCCAATTATTCTAGATGTTTTACCTTCACATTTGTCTCCTTTGACAATTTTTGTCGGTCCAATTCTTTAGGCATTCTCTCCTACAACTTTTGTTCAGATAAAATTTGAGGTCTCGCAATTTAACAATTTTTTAAGTTACAAAATTACTCCAACTTCAAACGAACAAGAAATTGAGTTCTAGCTACAAAATAAAATTTAATATTAAAAATTATTTTAATTGATTGTGTTTGTTTTTACAGTATTGGAAGAGTCAAATGAAATGTTTTCTAAGTTTTTCAATATTTTATTAACTCACTAACATTTTTTTTGATTGATTTCATGTTAAGAGTTTAGGGAAAAAAAAATAATGAAATTTACAAATTTTATATGAAAAAATCCTTTACTTAAAAAATATACTCTACTGCAAATACAGATTCTTCGAAAATGTTGCTCACTTTTTACCTCTTCTCCATTTCCCCTCGTGGAATGCACACCCCAACTAAGCAATAGTAAAATCCGAAAAAATCCTAATGACTATATGACCATTAAAACAGTCTTTAATTGAATAATAATTAAATAAAAAAGTCTAGTCCATTTATCTCGTCCACTCAGCATCTCTCCTATTGCATCAATACTTCCTCCCGTAGAGGGCAAGTAGTAGAAAGGCAACAATACATAGAAGTCCCCATTGATTTACAAAACTTGAATATCAAGGTTAACCAACTTGACTGCCAGCTTAATAATACAAACATATCTCAATCTGGACTGTTCTCGAACCTCAGAATCGGTGTATGATGGTCTTGCTTGTTCCTTGGTTGGAAAGGACAAAGTTCCATTTTTTGGGTGATTCTAGAGCGAATGAAAGAGGTGTAGCAAAGGACAGTTGAGACGTCGAATATTATACAGTTGTATTCTATTCGATTTAGTAAACATATCACGCTAGTTCACAACATAACTTTTATATCTTAACAATAGACAGGGCAGAGAAATAAGCATACACACTACCGAACAACTTCCATGTTAAAGTTGGCAAAGCTGCTTTCGAATCAAAAACAACAATTTTAACTTTCCAGTTCTAATCTTAACAAATTTATACCATGTACGAGATTCCCTTATCCCCCCCACCTGTTGTTCTATGGCTGTAAACAAAGATATTGTGCATCCAGTGAACAATTTGGGCAACTAAATACTCAGCGAAACTAGTGAAAAATGCACAATTTTTATTTCAGAAGGAGCTAGACATTGCAAAGGTCAATACAAATCGAAGGGCGTATAACTAACTATTAACACTGAATCAGAACACAATACCGTCAAAGGTACAAGTAGCAATGTTATATGTGAAAAGTAGATGATGATAAGTTTGTAACGCAACAATTGTTCATATACATGGCACTACGTAAGTCGAGAACTCAGGTTGATTCTCATACAACTGAAATATATAGTTTGTAAGCCTGCAATGCCTTCTACATTTCAATACTGCAAAAGTGAAAGAATCGTCAGAAAATTTAGCAAAATGTGACATTATATAGATGTACATCAAACTCATACATAGACTATTTATATTAGAATCTAACATAAAATAGAAAGCTGAGCAGTAAATGAAACGAGGAAAGCTTAAAACATAAATTACAATACCAGCGGCCAAGAAAGAGAACCACCTCCCATGTTCAAGTTAGGAATCTGTCACAAAAATTAAGCATTCAATAAGATTACTGAAAAGCAATTTCGGAAATAAACAAATCCAAAAAAAGCGGCAGTGGCATCTCGCATGAGCAGGAAGAAAAGGGTAACAAAATTCTCAGCTCTTGATTTTTCACCCCAGGGGTTTCAAATTTCCACGATTTGAAGAAAACAAACTGTTGCTCGATGTAACTTCCTTATCAGACATGTTAACATGTATAAGCGAAAGGAATTGTCATTTTGCAACACCATCATTATTTATCTCCAAATGAATTGGTTAGCTAAAGGAAAAAATAACACAACTAGAAGCCTTCCCAACTAAATAGCCCTTTCCCAACACCATAAATCAATCATAACAGCCAGGGCACCATCTGTATTTATGGATGTCGTCTCATTCTCATTTTCCTGATCCACGATACAAGTACCAAAGCAGATGTCACTAATGGTGGACAAGCATGTCCTCCACAGTCAATACTAACAGCTGCCATTGTCATTTAACAGAATGTACAAACACCATCTTTCTACTAGACCATTTCTAAAACAAGATAGTAAAAAAATAAAGAGTCAAAGTTACATAGTAACACACCATCTTACAAGTACATATAGTAGGCAGAGAAGTAGGAAGATATGCTGTCATGATTCATATATGATCGACTTAGGAGGAAGAGTAATTTATGGAGCGCTAGTCTTAAAGGTGATGCCATTTAGAAGAAACAAATCTACAAGATGACTTGTTACCTCTGTGCTACTACAATACACTTTGTTTGGTCAAGATGTCCAGTGATCTTATCTTAAATTATAATAGGTGGTTCTTTGCAATAAACTACAGCTGAAAACTTCATATCTACTAAGTAATAATTCCTAAGCAATTCAAAGCGCAAGGGTAGATTTTAAAGACGCCAGCAATCTGCACTATAAAAAAGCCAAAATGTTTGTGCACATAGGTACATGCATGCATGTGTGTTTACATGCACATACACAAACTCATATAGAAGATGAGGATAGAAAGATATGAAGGAAGTAAGGCATTACTATTTGCATATAAAAAATTAATGTTGGAGACTAGAGAATTACATTTTCCTTGAAAACAACATCATCATGATAAAAGAACTTAGTTCAAAACTACTGTATCTTATAATTTTCTCAGACGGTCAAGAAACATGCTAATCAACAGGAGAGGATTATACAGTTAGCAGAGACAGTTTCCGCCTCAGATTCCTCTACCCATCGCTTCCCACCCCACCAAAAAAGGAGAAAATTAAATAATATTACAGTTAATTTTCTTTACATGAAAAAAAAAATAAAAAGAGATAATGCTAGTGCCTATTTTTGGTCTGCCTTCCAGGAGTTTGAACGAGCTACTCAAGCAAGGACACCCCCTCACTTAAAAATAGTACAACAATAATAATGATCGTTATGGAGGGTGCTATGGTTCATTCAGATGACATCTAAAGAAGGGTATTACAGTTCCCATTCCACCATACATTCTTGCTAGTGGAAAACTTGAAGAGAGGAGAAATGCACCTAACTTCCAGTTCTATGATTCAACACAAATCCATCAATCCAAAATTCTTGTTATATCTTGGCCTCTTATATCTGTTAATATAGAACATATAGAACAAGAGAACCATAAAATACTGGAACGTTAATTTTTGCTACATAATGGATGTGACACGAATTGACAATAAAGTAAGGAAATGACGACTTGGGTGGTTGGAGCATGTTTTACATAGACCTAAAGCAACTCATCTTAATATAGCATGGTGCAGTAGAAAAAAATTTAAAATATTTACATATATAGTGCGATTATTCGCCGAACCATGTTTTACAGACCTAAAGCAACTCATCTTAACATAACATGATGCAGTTGAAAATAATTTAAAATATTTACATACATAATGCAACAATTCGCGGAAGTGGCGAATAAATATTCATGCCACCAACCTCAAATTTAATGGAGATGAGGTTTAGTTTGCTATTATCATGACCCTCAAGTTTTAGATGAAGTTTCCATCAGTTATAACTCTTTCTTTCTAAGAACAGCACTTTAACCTCTTAACCAAGATATGTACAAGTCAATTACTGTAACAGTATATTAGTAAAATAATGCATCTATTTTGGATAGAAAGCATTATTTGTGGACAGTCTAAAAAGAAAATGAAGGGAGATAATATATAATTAGTAAAAGCATTCATCACATTTATAATACTGAAAGTATATTTTCCTTTTTTTATCTAAGCATCAAATTATAGATTCTATTACTCTCGGTTTAAGATTGAATACCATTACTTTTCAAAATATATTGACATTTACTCAACAATTTATCTTGTAACTTTACTCTTTCAATGACAGTGTGGTTGATGCCTTTCCGCATTTAATCTTTTTAATTGAAAACAAAACTAGTTGGACTGACACCAGGTAATTAGCCAATTTATGCTAAAAGCTGGATCATCAGATTCATTCTGGGATTCTCTCCTTCGTTTAAAGGTTGAACAAACTAGTCTAGAGAATGTATAAGCTTCTCCGATGTCATCCATATTAACAAAGGAGAAGAAAAGAGAAAAACACAAATTTAGAGGTTGTTACAGTGACATGTTGTTGTATAATGAGCATTCGAAAAATAAGATTCACAAAGAAATAAGTTTGATTCCAATACCATTTTGTTGTTTTGATATTGTATAAAACATCTTGACAAATTTATCCAAATAAAACTCAGAACTAAAACTTGGAAAAAGTGAACTCCAATTGACATTGATCTGCTCTATATATTATTCTACATGAATGCCTTAGATCCTCACAAAAGCAGGAAAATTAGAGATGTTACAAGATTTTAACTCAAAGGCTATCTATACGGGTCCAGTGAATGGAAAAAATTCACAACAAACATCTGGCAAAATTCTTCATTCAGATTTTGCAAGAGGGAAAAAAAATTTTGAACGAATAAAGAGGACTCATTTTACCCTGGGATGACAATAAAATCAAAATCCTAAAAAAGATTTGTCCAACTCACTGTTACTTATTGATATCCGAATTAAGCAGCCAGCTTTAATGCCAGTTTCTAAATGAAACATAAAAATACCATTTATCCATTATCTATTAGGTATTAAATCTTCGTAAGGCTCTGCTTATGCTTTATAAATCCTAACAATTTAATCTACCAAAGATTTCATTTTGTTTATATCCACATACAGGTACACTACATTAAACATAATGGGAGCAACTGTTTGAAGAATACAAGGAAATTAGAAAAATCCCAATCAATTGAAAAATAAAAAAACTGACCTTTGCGATCATCAGGGGCATCATGATATTCTTGCTCCTCCTCATCCTCCTCGGCTACGGAAGCCACAGACACCACAGGCTCTCCACCGCCAGCACTGTCCTTCTCATCGGGATATCTAACCACAACAACCGGGCATACACAATGCCTCACGCAGTAATCACTAACACTGCCAAGCCTCCCATCGCTCCCTCTCTTGGTGGCGCCAAATCCCCGACTCCCCATAATCACTGTACTTAGCCCAAGCCTCTCAACTTCCAAGCATAGCCTCTCTCTCATGTCATGATCTTTCACAATATGGATTTTGAACGGAATTTGAGCCTCCACGAGAGGTTGTGCCAGATCAGAGGCCTTGGTAGTAGTAAAAGTATCAAAATCATCTTCAAGCTTCCGCTGGGATTCCTCATTTTCAGTATCAACAATGGATAAATCAACAGACCCCCAATCCGCCCCGTAAAGAACCGAAGTGGGCCGAACATGGACGAGCACAACAGCATCTCCGGGACGGAGATAGTTATGTACAGCCCACTTAACAGCAAAAGCAGACTCATCACTAAGATCAACGGCTATGCCGATCTTCCGCTGGGCATTTGCCGTTGGGGTTTCAGTGGATAAAGGAGTGATGGGGGGAGGGAAGCGCGGCGAGGATGAACGGACCTTGATGGAGGCGAGTGGTGGCATGTCGGATTCCGGCGAAGGGTGTTGCATTTTGGAAGGTATAGGGTTAGGGTTTTGTGATTGCGTTGACCACTGTGGAAATATTGACTGGTGTTCTGGAAGGTAAAGAGAAAAGATGGATTTTTTGATCGTAGAAAGAGCGTCCTTTCGGGAATATGCTCAGAATTTTTGTAGCTAGCCTAACTTATCCCACAAGCATCGAATATAATACCGTGATAGTGTTACCATTTGTTGAACCACAACAAAAAAACAAGAATCGCAAGATCGCAACTATTTGGATCACACAAATTTGTTAACGTCAAAACGTGATTCCAATTTGATCATACAATTTCATAATGATCTTCATATCAAGCGAATCAAGCGAATAATTCTTTATATAACTAATTGTTCTCGCAAGTTTTTAGGTTAATTGTAATATACTAAGTCTAGCTTTTTACATTTACGCCCGCAATACGATATTATTTTATTTTGCAAAAGCCGAGTCAAGAAGAGTAAGGATTTTTTAAGCCTTCTTTCCTGAACTTAAAAGGGATTTGATATTATCCTAGTATATTACCTAAACTTAAATTACTTACACATAATATGATGAGAAGTGAATGTGTTAGAATCTCGTCAAAAAAAAATAAAAATAAAAATAATAAAATAAAATTATTCACTCTCTTTTTGAAGAAATCAGTTCATTCCTTGGTGGAATTTGTATCAATGTGGAGATTGTTGGAATTTGGGTGTGACCCGAATTTCTTGTTGAAATAATTGAAAAATTCTAATTGAAGTGCACGTCAAGAAGAATTTAGTTTGGAATGTTATTGGAGTCATATGTCAAGTTAAAGTTCTATTTTGGAAGTCCATTGGGAGTTGTAATTTATTTTGGACTTGATTTTTTGGTATCGTACTTCATCAACAACTGTACTAGGAGGATTTTGACACTCCCTACATGTTCCATATAAATACTAGGATATTCTATACAATTTTGTAGTGAAAGATTTATGATTACTAGAATTATATGATCTATTGTAATTTTTCTCTCTTTTTCATTATTCTTGAGACAATAAAATCTCCTAATTTATCTGTCATATTCTTGTCTTCTTTTATTCTTAATCATATACTTTATTATTATTTGTCATATAATTTCAACATATCAATTCGGTGAATGGTGTCACAATAAGTAGTATCAATCATAACAAATGGTATCAGAGCCAAGTTCCAGACTTAGCCATGTGGATGAATTCCTTTGAATGTCGAACGAAGGTGGTGAGCCTCGGTTTGCTCGCAATGGGATCTGTGGATGAGCTCTATTGGACAGGCGGTGTGTTCCAGGTGTTTCATGGACGTGTCCTGACCCCAATACGGTGAAGAGGAGTTAACCTGGATAGAGTAAGATCTTGTGCCTGCAGGTAGTGCTCTCCGAATGCTTCATGGACGTCTCCTGACCCCAACATGGTGAAGAGGAGAGTGGAGAATCATGGTTGGTAGAGAGTGGAATGATGGATGATCATTTGAGGGGAGACTTGGTGGTTCTTTGTTCGAGGGAAGGATTGTTGGATGTGCGACCAAAGTTCCACATTGACTAGAATTGGGGAGGATCATGAGTTTATAAGTCTGGATAATATCTCCATCGGTATGAGATCTTTTGAGGTAAAGCCCAAAAGCAAATTTATGAGGGTTTAAGCCCAAAGTGGACAATATCATACCAATGTGGAGATATGTGGTATCCTTATAGTCTTAACACAAGTGTATAAAGAAATTGCCATGAACATTTGTGTAGGATGTGATCTATAACATCATATCATGTCTATAATAATACAGTCAGGCTTTGGTTCGTTCGATAAAATTAATATCATTCTATATTAATTTTGGGAAAAAAGTTGTATCTTGAAGGAAGGCCCATTTAATCATGTTAGCACCGGTGCAGGAGCGAAATCTATCTTAATGAGATTCGCAATCACATACTTTGCATCATTTCATCTCCTTCTAATTTTTGCATTTCCTGTGTTTTAGTAAGTGGCAATTTGTGAAATTGTGAAACTTCTTGAGTTTTCCTTATGTATGTATTGAAGTCATATAACTGTGTCTTTTCAGTTGAGACATGTTGTTCCATGGAAATATGTTGATTCAAAATGTCCAAAAATACGTGATGATCTAAATTAGTTGATGTTCACGAAAATATTTTTCAAATTAAAACTATCGCAAGTGTATGGTTCGTTAATAAGTAATAAAGTGAATTTTGAGTCCAAGTATTGTCCCACAGAAATTGATTAGTTCAATTTTAATTATCGCAACTTTAGCCGAAACAAGAATAATATGATGTGTTTGTTATGATAAAATTATGAGTAAATTAATCTACTTATGTAATTATGAGTAAATTAACTAAACTAAATACAAATTATGCTAAATGAAAATTGATGTGTTTAATAGATGACAACCGTACTAGGATCCCGAATTCTCATGTAATAATCATTTTTAACCTTAGTTCTACACTTTGACAACACGATTGAATTTTGACGAATCAATATTCCTATTTTATTTAACAATCTTTCTTGAATAATGTTAAACTTACTCTCATATATGACCCGACTATATTTATATGACAGATGCGAACATATAAGAGTGTATGAATTTTTATGGACACTTAAAAATTCACATAGAGCATAACGTTATATTTCTATTTCCTATAGGACTCTATGATAATTTACATCATGTCGAGTTTATTTCCCTTCTTTCGAACGCATTAAATAAACCAACACGTTCATACAATTACCATGGACAATAATCGCAGAGAAAATATAATCATGTAGATCATTCAAAATTCAAAAATGCGTTTTCAATATCAAATATATAAAATTAAAGATTAAAAATCCATATTACAGGGTTTGTCGTTCACTTAGTACAAAGAAAATTAGTCTAACATTTTATAAGAAATAAAACAAAATAAATATTGAAGAATCGACATAACTCAAATAAAGTTTGAATTTAATCTTCGATCCTGAAAAAGATCTTCATGTAATTTTTCTGCCACCTTCTATGCTCCTAAAATCACTTAGAATGTGTTGTAATGTTTGATCACTACTTCTGGATAGCCCAGGATCTTTAAAAGATGTTCCAAAATTTGTTTCCATAAGAGTTGAAATCATATGAAGAAATCATAATTTTTTTCCCCTACTTAGCCTAGGCGGACTCCCAATAGGACAGTCCCTATAATTGAAGTTAAGGGTCGAGCAGTCGCCTGACCTATCTAATTGGGCAGCTGCCCAATTATAACTCGAAATTTTTTTAGCCATTTTTTTATTTTTTCTTTCATTTTGGTCCTGCATATTAAATTACTTCTATTTTAGTATTTCAACTTTTACTCAAATGCATATTAGTCCTCAAACTTCCATCCATTGGCCAATTTATCATTCTTTCTTTTCTAATTGCTTAGAAACAGGTCCAAAACTAAAATAAGATAAAATTAACACAAATTAAGTAAAATCTAATACAAAAACGATACAAAAACTTAGTAATATTGCCCGAATAAGCGCACAAGAATGTACTTATAAAACACCTACAAACTAAAACATTTGTTCGTCCTCGAACAAAACAAAACAAAACACAGTAGTAACTTGTATCACTAATCTAAACAAATCTCCAATAACAAATTCAACGTTAAACGGCTTACCATATGCCTCAGGTTTGAATTTAAACAACACTTTAGAAAGATCTAAACAACATCAAAATTAAATTCATTCTTATTCGATGCTCAACTTAGTGTGTGTGTGTG
>CAIGRS010032148.1:0-10567 GCA_903798395.1 Fraxinus floribunda
CCTCAACTAAACATTTTATTAATCATCATTAACAAGATCACCAAAATAAGATATAGAAATTCATGTTGTTGAGTCCATATTCAAATAGTAAGATTTTAGAATGTTAGCAAATAAAGTGACTGCAATCGTTTCTGTGGTCGTTTTAAACGACCGTAGTCGTTTAAACGGCTGAATAGTAGTTTAAAACAACTACAGTCGTTTAATACGTCTGTAATAAATTTGTAACTAAAAAAATACGAGATTTTGTTTTTCAAAACTACTTGAAATTGAAAAATACATCCACACACTTAAATAAATACAATTGACAATGAATATATGTACCAATTAAAACAAAAAACACAAGATTAAAAAATAATTAAAAGTGAAAATAATATCTTACCAATATAAAATGTAGAAATATAAGTGTTTCTTCTTTGATGTGCTTCTTTATATTTCGAGCAAAACTAGATTAAAAGAGGAAAGAAGAATAAAAAGTAGAAGATTATAGATAAATTAAAGAAGAGGAGGAGGAGGAGGAGGAGGAGGAGAAAAAGAACAATGAAAATAACGGTTATAATTTTGATTTTTAAAAAAAAAAAGGGTATTATGGTCATTATATGGTAAGGGCATTTAAGATATTTTAACAATATGTAAAAGGACAAGTTGGATATTTTAACCTAAAAAAAGCCTAAAAAACTTTTTTTATAGTAAGTTAGGCCTAAAAAACTTTTGAAGGGCTTGACTAAGCCTTTTATAAAAATTCCCCAAAAATTATATGGTTGAAAATAAATTTTTAGATAATGAAACTTAAATCGGGACTAACTATGTTGACAATTCATTGCTACGGAAGTTCTCCGACATTACTTGTCCATCAAAACATTTCACTATGTTAGCACTTTCATATAGGAATATATAGACTCGGCCTTTCATTTGCCCTAAAAATTATGAAAGATCCGTTCATTCTCATTATCTTTCAAAACGCAAACATTCTTCTTGAATGCTAATATTGTTCCATAAGATTATATTCAATTTTCATTTCGGAAATTAATAGTTGAATCATAATCAAGCTTTTGCTTTCATTTTCACAACTGTAGAATTTTTCGACATCTCAAGCAGTAATATTTTAGTTCCAAACATAGTGATTGTTACAGGATCTTCTCCCTTGAAGCAATCTCCATCTAAGTCTAATGTGAAGTCAAGATTCTTAATTGTGTTTTGACTTTTTTTTTTTTTTGTTCTGAAAACAATGTACAGTTCAGAGTTTACCAGTTTAAGATAAAATTATTTTAGAATCTGATATTGATATATGTTTGTTAACTTTTGATGAAATTTAGTGTTATTTGTTAAGCTTAATTTAACACATTTTTCGCAAAAGTGCAAAGCGCAAACTCCAAGTTTTTGCACTTCACCAATTCTTCGTTGTTTCGAACTTGATTGCTGAGTATTGATTTGTAGTTATTGATTTTTTTATTGTATTGAGTTATTTTTGGGTTGATATTTGCAATATGTTTTAGTTCTTTTATTACACTTTTTCGTCATATGGATGCCTAGTTCTGATACAATTATCCACGAAAGACTATCTATCCAAGACTGTTGTGTTAATTATCGGACCAGATTATAAAGTAGCATTGGAACACATTACATGTCCAGTGTAATATTGAATGTTTTCTATCAATGTAAAACTTTTTTTATTATCTTGTCATTGTGTTTTTCCATGATAGAAATATGGAACACTATTTTATCCGCATATTTTTTTGCCAATTACTAGCAAGCTTTTACTAGAATATTTATTGATGGGAATCTCTAACCTAACTAAGATTGCTACCTTGGAGCTTCGCTTAACTTGTAAATGGAGCTCCAAGGACTATGAGATTTTTGAAAAAGATTGGAAGATTCATTTGAGTCCTAATAGGATTTGCTCAACTTTCGGTTGTAGTTTTCCTATCGTGACTTTCAACTTGTTCCACCAAGTTCTTTCTATAATTTTGTACGATTTTGATTTTCCAATAAAAAATCGGTTGTTGCATTATTATTTAAATAATTCAAGAAATGCAACGGAACAAGTTTCACTTAAAAACTTTTCTAAAATCTAGTATCGTTGTAATATTTCCATTACATCACATGCAATATATTGACATAATGTACTACCAAAGTTTCATTTAAATGTATTATATTAATTGCGGTAAAATGAATATGATCTGATGCAATGTTAAATTTTGCTATAACTCTCTAGGCAAAATTACACAATTATATCATTTAATGAAAATTTGGCTATACTGCAATGTATTACAATAACACAACAATTACTACCAAAAAAATCACATATGTCAGAGTTTCATGATAAATGTAGTTTTTATACTTATTCGTGACGTCAAATCATGATATTTTATTGTCTTTTGAATTAAATTCCATCTAGTTAATGATAAATTATATTTTGTAAAACTTTATGTTTAATGAAGAAAATAATGCAAAATATGGAAAATGGTAAAATCTAAAGTACGGGGACTAAATTATTGGAGGCAAAGTTTGGAGATTAAAGTTTGTACTTTGAAAAGTGAAGGACTTGTTTTGAAGAAAATAATACATTTTCAAGAACAAGTTGACAGTATAATGGCCGAAAAATTACAACAAATTCAAACTGCTATGATATTGTAAGTTTTTTAAATTTATTAGTTTTAAAAAATGTAATTTTTAAATTTTTTTTGTTTCAAAAAAAATTGTACATGAAATATATTATTCGTGTACAGTTTTAACTCCGTCTACAATAATTGTAGCCAGTCTCAAACCCTGATAAAGGATGATGGTTTACACTTTTATAATTTATTTAATTAAAGCTCAGGTAGAAAGCTCAGGCCGAGCCTCATTTTTTTTGGCTGAGCTCGGCTCGGGCAAAAAAAAGCTCGGTCCAAAAAAGCTCAGGCTCGGCTCGAGCTTTTTTTTTTCGGCTCGGGCTCGACTCGTTGACATCCCTAATTAGCAGTGTCGTACAAAGAAGCAATGAAATTTCATGAGATAAAAGCGAGCTATCTATCTAAGTTCCAAAAGCGCGATAACTAGAATGTTACCCTTAAAGGGTACACTCACTGCAAAAGGGAGGGTAAGCATCAGCAGAAGTATCAACCAACTTAGCACTAGCCCTTTAGAGGGAAAGAAGTCGCTTAGATAAAGGGGCAAATCCAAGAATTTGGTTCAGCTAGGGCGGAGACCGGTGATCGATACCCGTTGACTGATTAATACTAAGAACCCTAAATCGTAATTCCCTAAAACCCTAAATTCCCAAATCACAATTCACATTTCACAATACACAATTCAAAACAAAAATATAACATAATTTTCTTATTTCTCATAAGTCATAATTCACAAATTAACAAAAACTGAAGGAAAAAAAAACAGAAATACAATGGTCAGTGTACTGTATGAACCCAAAAATCCATAAATTCTCAAATAACAAATAGCAGTATAGCCGTATAGCAATAGACATTAGCACTAGCAAATAGCAAGGAAATAGGCATAAATACCTCAACAAGGCAAAAAACCAAAAAGGCAGAAGTAGAGACGAAGCCGGAAGTCCAGGTCCAGCCTCCAGCTATCGCGCAACCCCAGCACTACCATAGCAGACGCCAGACCGTCCACCGTCCACCATCCTCCTAGTCGACGGCGTTAGAAATTCACAGCCACAGCCCAAACGCCCTTCTCGTCCTCTCCTGTCTCCAACTCTCCCAGTTTCCCTACTCCCTCTCCCAAATGGTTAATTGGTTTTGTGGCTATTGGGCCATTAGAATTTGGGTAATAGAATTGAAGGGCCATGGATTGGGCATTTGGGCTCATTAATCCGGCCTTTTTTTAGAAAAAAAATGAGGCCCAAAAAAATTCACAAGCTCCTGCTTCCAATCTAACTCCAGTCCATGCCTCCACGGTCCAGCAGCGCTTTCTTCCTTCTTCATCTTTCTTCCTAGCTCCCGACTGATGCCCTGAAGCTTCCAGCGGACCCAGCACGGGCGGCCGCAGGGGCTGGGTCCTCCCCTGCTTAGATACATATTCATTCCCTCGCAAAAATACTCCTTTGATTTCCTAAGAACTCCCAGAGGGAAAGTCTGCCAAAGTTTTTTGGCTCTTGGGAACAGCGTTAAAATCAGTTTTCATGGCGACATGGATATTGGGAATACCTGCGCAAATAAAACAATTAATATGGAGTTAGCATTTTCCACATCCACCATAATATTAAGAAATAACAACAAACAAATGTCATTAGGATTAAATCCCCAATCATCCTGAGCAAGAAAAACACTTTTTTCACACAATAATAGAAAAGGATATGACGAAGGCATGACAAAAAGGAGAGTATGAACCCCATATGAAATAAAAATATTCAAAATATAATAAGTCTATGTCAACAAAAGCCAACTCTGAATCTCACTCAAACCCTTTTCAGTAACATGGGTAAAACAATAATGAGATATCAATAATAAGCCAGACATAAACGAAATATAAAGTAGAAAAACATACTTGAATAATATTTAAAAGGTAACAAAGGATAATAAAACTACCATCGAGTAAAAATATCACCAAAAAATAAGATAAGTGTACGTAAGTAGTAAAAATGGAAGGGAGGCTAGAAGAAGGCGCATATTTATAGGTTCAAATGAAATGATTAGGTCATTGGACCGTTCAAATTTTCCTTATAATCGTAGCCATTAGATATCAACCGAATCTTGACCTGTATTTGAAAAAGACGCGATTGAGATTGAGCATAGTTAACATGCACATTAAATGCCTGTGGGACATTAATCCAGAAACACACAAATAAGCATCTTCTAGCGTACTACAAATCATGATATGCCCCTTCAAAATGACCCACATTAGCTCCCACCGAACAAAGGAAAATACAAATAAGTTCGTAAGGTCACAAAAATACAACAAGTCCTAGATTTATTATGAACAATCAAACCGAACTTCAAGGACTATTTGTTGATGTTCGACCAACAGAAGAATAAATCAAGCCTTGCTGATAATTTTCATAACTCAATATGCGAACTTAAGTGACTGTTCACGAAGCATGACCATGCAGAGTAATTGAAACATAAAATGGTTCACACCAGCTTAGAGAACCATTCCTTCATCAAGGCTGACTACAGGATGTTAATACAATACATGTGGGCTAATAGATAAAATGTGATAATCATAAGAGAAACGGTTATAAGGCAAACCAATATACATTTGACATCTGTCACATTCCCTAAATGACTGAATACCCCAAAGTTTGGAAGAAAATCTAAAAGTACCCCCATTTTTTTTAAGAGTAAAGCAAGTACTTTAAATATTTTTCTCTCAAATAGCTATTTTCCCTCTTGCTCCAAGTTTGAGCATTGAAACTAGTAAGTTTAGGAATAGAATATCATAATTAGGTGAGACGATTTGTTAAACCGATTTTTACCATCAACAATGTTTGAAAACTAATTTCTAAAAGAACTTTCTCTTTCGAAAGATTTTGTAGAAGGAAGTTGCATTTGATCAATTTTCTCAAAAACTTTTATTTAATTCGAAGAAATAATTATATAAATTCAATCAAAGGGAACCAAAAGCAGTTTTTGAGTTCAAAAAAGCTCTTTTTAACTTTTCAAAAGCTCCACCAAATGGGTTCCAAATATTTCATCTTCGGTGAAAATATTTTCACTTGCCAAAAATGAAAGATAGCACGAGTAACAAAGGACAAAACTAAAGGAGTTGCAAACTTTTTGACTTTGAGATGCATGAATTTTCAGCAGATTTTTTATGGCAGGGAAAAATGATTCTCACATGCCAAAATTACAAAAGAATGACAATGAGTATTTGACTTTTTCAAGAGTAACAGTAATTTTACTTTTTCGATTGTTTTTGGTTTTCATTTAGCTTATTCATAAGTGTTATTGATCGAAACATGTTCAATAATGTCAACAGATAAAAGTCTCTCAAGTTTAAATCTCATTGTTACCTATTAATTAAAATACCACATTTCATGCGTTTGATTAAATTGAATGTAGTTAAAGTTACTTATCAATTGTAAAGGAACCGAACATCTTGTCCAAGGCATCAAAAAGCTCTTGGTAACCTTCAAATCCACTTTGCGAAGATGAGGTGCCCCATCCATGCTAACCTTCACCGTTCGGAGATTTTGTAATAAGCAATCAATTATCATATTTTTCACTAATGGTAAGATAATTATCAAATGTTTCAAAATAGTAATACTTCTAATTCGGGACTAAATTGCAACTGTCAAAAGTCCAAAACATGAAGGTTTTAAACTTTTTAAAATTGCAATTTTATTCCATACTTCTTCAAAACTTCAATTAATCCCAAATCAGCTTATAAGCAATTAATGAGCTTATTTTTCACTAGTTGTAAGAAGTTTATTATTTTCCCGTTCAAAGGCATATTATTCACACTATTTGTATTTAAGTCCCTGAGAAATTGTAAATTAACCCAAGATTTGTAGAGCTTCAAAAATGAGTCGTGTATCATATTACGTAAAGTTTTGGGGTATTAGAATGCAACCTTTCTTTCTGCCCACCAATTGATTCCCTAACGACTTGTCGGCCTTCGAGTTTCCAGGTTTTGTGCACTCTTCATCGATTGTGTTTTTAGTGGTTCGAGCATATAAAATCTTGATTCTTGAAGCTAGGAGAAATCGAATTTGATCTATCATCACAAATATATGATGCAATTTATAAAAATTAACATCCAGACGTAAATGTGAAACTGGGCGAATCCATCATCAATGGAATTGATGGTGGATTGAATACTTCCAAGAAAATATTAAGAAATTACAAGAAGTACTTTTTTTTAATTCTCCTTTCTAATGATAGAATGTGACAAGAAATTATTAAGAAACTACAAACTACTTTCTCTAGTCTCCTTATTATTGAAAAAAGGGTAAGAATTGAAAGAATAATCATCATCTTTTATTCAATAAGCATATGATTGTTCGAATAAAAACTATTGCAATTATTTTCACACAAGTCTTGTCTTCTTTCTTTTTTTTTCCCTTTTCTTTTTTGGGTCAGTGGGACACATAAGTTACTAAATCCCCGTTTGATTTTGCTAAAAAAAAAAACTTGATAAAAAAAAAATATATATATATGATTAGAAAGTTGATAAAAGCTATAAAATTCATGAAACATGTGGTTAAATTTAATTTAATTTTTTTTTTTTTTAGATTTTTATTAAATTTTTTAGATAAACCAAATAAGGACTAAAATGGCCAATGCAAACTTGTCACGGTAGAGCATGGACCTCCATCAAACATTAATAAGTTTTTAATGATATTTTCACTGGGTAGTTTGGCATGTAATTTGAGAAATATCCAAACAAGTAATGCATTGTTATGTTAAAGTAAATGGAAAACTTGAGCAAAGCTGTATAACTTTTTATGTGATTTTGATTATGAGTTTCAACATTTAAAAGTGAGATTTAGAGTTGTCAATCTATTTAATTCTGTGAATTTGGATTACAATTGCCCTATATTTGATTTAAATAAAAATTAGAATTTTGGTATATTATATAAATTAATGAAATACGTGGTTGAAAATGTATGGAACTCATAAGATGTATTATTAAAATTAATCGTTTATTTTAATTTAGATTTTAATTTAATTTTTTTAGTTAAATCAAATAGGCACATAATCAAAATCATCAATATTGATGTTAAAAGCGTAACTCAAAGCTAGAGAGGACAAAACTATTGAATCACTTAGCATTTTTCTTCAATTCAAGTGGGATTTTAATATCTACATTGATAGTTTTCATCATGTGGAGACATAGATTCACATATTTTAGCAGATTTTAGAGTTGTATAGAATTACTTGAAATTTTTTCATAGATTTGTATAGACTTTTATTTTGAATTGATGGTGTAGGGAAGGGTATGTCATATGTGATGAAAAGTCTTCATATTTAACTAGGGTAGGTTACTGTTTAAATAGTTAGTTTTGATGAGGATATGTAATGAATAGTCTTACGTAGAGAAACAAGAAGCTTTAATTAGAGTAGTTGATTTACTAAATAGTTAGTTTTTGTCTTGTACTATTACTAATATATCTTTTTATTTATACAATTATTAATTAATTCTTTTCTTTCCCTATAATTTTTAGAATATTTTATCAAAAAACTCTGACGCTGAGACATAAAATGCTAGCGAGGGGTCGCATCTATTTCTATCTATCACAAATAATATATGCCTGACTAAACAATTAATCTACCAATATTTCGTTTTTCTACACAAGTAGTAGCAAATTCACTAAAACTTTCTACTAAATAATAAAGTAGAGTATATATATTTACAACTTGTTTGAGCACCATTTTTAGCCAAAAATACATTTTAGAATAGTGATTTGATAGAGAATGTATCGTTAAAAAATAAGGAAAATTTTTGAATTTGTGTGTAACATTATTTTATTGAGAAATATGCAGTTAAAAATAAGAGAGAGAAGAGTGTATTTTAAAATAATGGGGAACAAACAAGGGATTAATGACATAAATGAATAAAAGCACTTAAAATAATATAAACGTAATGATTTGAGTACTTTACCTTTCGACAAATTAATTTCTTCATTTTTTTTTTATTTATAATTCTCAGTATTATCAACTCTCGCTTAGCTTTTTCTTGACCCATAATAAGGCTTAAGAATATAGCCAAATTTTCTTTTTCGTAAAAGGCTTAAACAAACTACCTCAGTTGGAAATAACATATCTTCTGTTCTATATAACATTAATATTTATAAGGAAAAAGATGTTGGTACAGCGCATCTATTTCTTATAAGTGCTCTTTGAAAAAGGTGTAAAAAAAAAACTATATCCCTTTACAAGCATATGATGCAAAATTAAAAAGCACAACCTAACTTAAAAAGTTTTCTTCACATTTTTTTTTTACGAATAATGCTCATTGGACAAGTTCAAGGATAGGGTTGGAGGAATAGGGTAATGTGGCAGATAATAATTTGGTATCGTATTTTTAATTTTTTTCAAATTGTCCAATCATGTGTCGACAAATATTTCCCATGTTTCTAAACATGTCTTTGAGTTTGTTTGTTTAGTATTATTGTTTTTTATATAATGCTTCATTGATTGTCTTTAATCACTGTCCTTGAGTTACTATGTCATCATTCTTGGAGTACTGTACACCATCCTTGTATTACTGTTGAATTACTTTTGTAATGATTCGAGCCGTGCTCGATCGCTCTCTTCGTACTGTACGCTTTAAAAGGGCATGTGCCCTCATACCACTTTAAGAGCTTTTATCATGTCCCTCAAAGTTTGAACCAAATACCTCTTTTTATAAGAAATTTAAATTAAATCTTGATACCAATTGAAATTCATGAGGGATAAGAGGGGCAAATAACCTCCGAAAACGGACAGTATGTAAGAAAACAGTTGGGCATGAGGCTCGAATCATTACAAAATTGAAAATTATTTTGGATTATTGTACTGAGTTTTATCTTTCTATCATCTCAATGTATTCTTTCTCAATATGAGTTTCAATTTCATTATTATTATTATTATTATTTCCATCTTATATAGGAACTCTTCTTCTGTATCGAACTGATTTTCTAATGGTTCGTTATTTGTATTTTGAAAAGGCGTTATATATAATTGTTTATGTTGAATATTTGAGATTCAGATTATCCTTTCTATTTTGATTTTTGTAGCAAAGAATTCTTAATAGAAAATGTCTCTATTATTCCGCTGTGTCACATCACATGTCTATAATCAATCAGTATTTTGTATTTCCATCATTTCTGCTGTTTCTGATATTTTTAATTCATAATCAATCTACCTAATTTTTATATTTACATCGGCGAAGCCGTTCTCTTTTTTTTTTTGTCCGCGAGCCGAGCCAAAAGCTTTCTGGTCCTACTCGACTCGACTTAGCCATCTAAGCCCCCCTTTTTTTTAACGTTTGATTCGATATTTTAAGTTATAAATATACATTTTAAACAATTTAAGATTTATTAAAAATATTAAAGTGCGGTCATGGTAAATATAAGATCGATAAATTATAAATATCAAAAAAAATTTTACGTTAATTGTGAAACGTAAAGTCGTGATTGTTTATATTTCTTTTCAATCTCAACTACATTCCGATATTCTTTTTTCGAACTTTATTTTTCCTAAAACATTTGATTCGGTATTTCACGAGATAAATATTCATTTGGATCGATTTAAATTTTTTTTACAAAAAGTTACAATGTGATAATAATAAATATATTGTCGATGAAGTTTAAATATAAAAATTATCTTAGCTTTAATACGTAAAATCATATTCGATAATTTTTCTTTTCTATCCATTCTCAACCTTCATACTCACACTAATTTCTCTCAATTTCATTTTTCTTCAATTTTTATCTTAAATTAAGCCAGTTTTTTTTTTCCATTCACTATTTTATCTTAAATTATTAAATGTAAAATCATAATCATTAATTTTCCTTTTCTACCCACCATCAACCCCCATACTCACACTAATTTCTCTCAATTTCATTTTTCTTCAATTTTTTTCTTTAATTAAGCTAATATTTTTAAGGTTTCGTTCAGGATTTTAAGTTACAAATATGCGTTTT
>CAIGRS010032177.1:0-10983 GCA_903798395.1 Fraxinus floribunda
TTTAATGCATACCAAACAGGGGCTTCACATCTTTTTGAAAGATAACGTAGAGATCATACCGAATAATTTCAAATTTATCATTTTCTTCAATTTAAAAATAATTGATTTTTTTTTTCTGAAAAAAAAATGTTTATGAAATAAAGTTTTTATCATTCCAAGATTTTTGACATGATTTTTCCATAATATCGACTTTATGCTGTCTTCAAGTGGACCTAGTGAACAGTCTAATGGCTAAGGTATAATTAAGTGTGTGGGTCTCTGACTATAATGTTGGAGATTGAGATCCAACTAAGGATCCACGTATAGTTTATTCGACAGCAAAAATATTATCGACTTAATGTCAAGTATCAGGTCTCTTATCTGGTCGGAATAGTCAAATCAAACTCGAAAATAAATTGAAATTGAATGAACAATATGAAACATATCTGAATTTGGAGGATCTTGAAGAAAGAAGGTATAAAATTGTATTTGTATATTTGGTTATTTATTTATTTTATTTGTTGTTTAAATGATTTAGTTTTCAGCCTGTTCCACAATTTGGAATAATCTCCATCTAAGCATGATCTAGGGTATGATAACGTCAGACGAGTGGCAATCATGATGCTTTATGACCCTGCCGTTTGCTATACTATATTCTTCGAAATTTGCTAGATGTACATAAAGAACCCCACAAAATTTTATCGTAATACACACATTTGTGGGTCCCGCACATTTTTTTAAGGGAACAATACATTTCTTATGGATTAACTTTACACTATTTCAAAAATACAAAAACAAGTTCGAAATTTCAAAAATCAGGTTTTTTAATTTTCTATTTATGAAATAATGAATTATTAAATCAATTTATTATTAAATATTTAATTCTAATATAACATAAATATTTCACCCCCCTCCACCACCCCTACCGCTCCGGGGACATTTTGGCTACCGTTCCGTTCACAATTCTTCTCCAGCAATTGTTCCGGCTACCGCTCCGATTCCGACGACTATTCCATGACCGTTCCGTCGTCATTTTATTCCGGCGACTGTTCCAATTCCGACAAGTGTTCCAACTCCGACGAATATATTAAGGTCACAGATCTATACATTGGTCACAATTCAAAAAAATTTAGGTCAAAATTCAAAATTTTCATAGGTCACAATTTGTTCATCGATCACAAATTAAAAATTTAAAAGTCGCAATTTGATTATCGATCACAAATCACAAAATTTATAAGTCACAACTTATTTTATGATCTCAAAACATCAAATTATAGGTCATATATTACTTTTATTGGTGAAAATTAATAAATTTGTAGGTCGCACAGTATTTATTGATCACAAATTATTCTTCATTGATCACACACCAACAAATTTATTGGTCACAATCAACAAATCATTTGTGATCACCACCAACACAACACCATCGTCTTCTCATCCGCCAACACCAACACCAATACCACAGAAACGCACCACAATGGTTTGAGGTGACAGGTTAAAAATGAGTCACATTGAACCAAAATGTCGGTCACATACACTAAACACCCCACCCCCGTCCCGATCCTCCACCAATATTTGGTCACAAATTAACCATGGAGACCCTACCACCACCATCCTCGCCGCTGCAGCCAGACAACCAAAAACCCCCCCTCCCCAACAATACCACCACCACTACTACCACTACCACCAACATAAACACCACCATCTCCACCACAAATCCACTATATCTGCCACATTCAAAACCAAAATACAGATCTCATCTCAAATCTAAACAACCAAACCACACTGCAACGCCACCAACACCAAGATCCACTACCACCACCGTCAACAAACCCACTGCTAACAACCACAGAAGAACCACCACACCCACCAACAAAACCACTACGCCCCCGCAGACCCACTACCACGCCGGCACAGACCACGTCAACCACCGCCACCAACAAACCCACTGCTCGGACATGATTTTGTGGCAATCCAAGGTTTCGTAGGAGACAATCTCCTCCACACATAATTGATAGTGCACCAAAAGTTATAACATGAAGCAATGAAGAAACAGGTGCTCCACCTTTTATCAGCAACATGAGATTTACGAGCACTGATAAACTACCACCAAGTGAGTGTCCTATAAATCGAAATCTGGCAGAGTCTCCATGAGATTGTAGGTGTGCGCAAATTTCAGGCAACATTTGATAAATGAGTTACTTCATGTGCTCATCGCACTTGTCGATTGTCGGCTTAGGTACGACGAGATGGTGCCAGTGGTGGTGGTGTCAGCGGGCGGTGGCGATGGCGGTGGTGGGTATAGAGATAGAGAGGGGAGAGAATGGGTTGGCAGGAGAGAGAGAGAGAATAATTAGGGTTGAAATTCTGGGGGATTGATTTAAATAAAAATTATTAATTAAAACCTGATTTATGTAATATTAAAGTTGATTTTGGATTTATGAAAATGAAATCTTAAAACCCTATTAGGCTGTAATTTCTTCTTTTTTTAATACATGATGGGGCCTGCACAAATGTGTGTGTTCTGGTGCAATTCTGATGGGCTTCTTTCTGAACATGGGAGATAAATATATGGGTCTTTTGAAAAATCATATAAAAAGTATCATGAAAGTAAAAAATACTGTGTAAAAGTGATACATATCACTTTTTAAAGTTAAGTATTAATTTTTTATTCAAAATTAACATACAATCTTGCTTTTATTAAAAAATGACGTTTGTTACTAAAAAATGACAAATTTTTTTTGACAGTGATAGGAAAAAATGACAAACATTATAAAAAGGCACAAAATTCCAAAAAGTGATAAACATTTAAAAAGTAGCAAAACACTAATCAAAAGTTTAGATTCAATTTAATAAAGTGACAGAAATTTAAAAAGTGACGACTAAAAAAAGCGACAAAACACCAATCAAAAATTTGAAATCAATTCAATAAAGTGACTGAAATTTTTAAAAATGATAAAAACACAAAAAAAAGTGACCACTAAAGAAAGTAATGAAACCCTGATCACTTTTTTGGGTGAATTGTATCACTTTTTAATAAAAGTAACATTGTATCAATTTTTAATAAAAAGTTAAGTGTAATGTCACTTTTAATATTACTTTTTGATAAAAAAAAAATGACGACGTATAATATCACATTCATTAAAAATTGAAATGAAATGCAATGTCACTTTTATTACAAAGTGATATTTGTCACTAAGAAAATGAATTAAAAAAAAGTAACAAACAATAGAAAAAGTGACAGTAAAAAGGTGACAAAGGTTCAGAAAAGTGACAAAAAGTTAAAAAAACTGCAAACATTTGAAAACGTGACAAGATAGGATTTTTCATCAGCGTAAGCTTCAAATTAATGCATCAAACTCCACATTACAGTTTCATAAGTTTTGGAACTGGGATCCTAACCTCTACTAAAGCCTTATTCTCAACAAATTGGGTGTTTGGCCCTTTCGTGAATCCATTTGATTCGGTCATAAATGTAATAATTCCCAAAGGTAAAACAATCAAACCTCCTAGAGACAAATTGTTTGCCATACATATTTATATCATAACATATTGAATGGCTCTACACAAACAAAATTACGCTATCTAGAGAAAATAAACTTAAAAGAGTTGTGTTTTCAATAAATTGGGAGTTCAACTTTTTTATGTCATAAGATTTTACAAATCTGTATTGTCCAACCGTAACCAAATTTATCCCTTGTTTCTTGGTTCAAACACTGCTAATTGAAGAAAACTTGTCCTCTTTTTTCTTGGTTCAAAACCCATTGCATAGGGATTCTTGAATTAGCCTTAGAGTAAATCAAGAATTCTCTTTATATTCCTGCAGATTTTGTTAGTACAGATTAAAAGCTTAGCTGTGAAAAAGTTAGTAGTATAAAGAAGATGGGTTAGGCTGAAATTAGAGTTTTATAGGCTTTGGTTTTGGGTGGGGGGGGGGGGGGGGTGGGGGGAGGGAGGTTTAACGTGGAGAAGTTTAAAGTGATGGAATTTGTAAGGGTGAATGGCAAAGACTTTTGGGATAGGCAGCAGATATTACAGAACGAGAAGAAAGAGGAGAAGAGTGAGAAGCAATAGCAGCAGCAGCAGCAGAAAAAAGCCAATCTCTGAAAATAAACAAAATTTGTTTTAAAAAAAGATGGAACAAGAAAAGAAAAACAAAGGTCCGAGTCTGGATCCTCTGAGGAATCCTCATCTTTATCAGAACCAGAACCAAGTTGTTAGAATCTCAAGAAATGTAGAAGAAGAGGAAGAGGACAAAACCACTACCGTCGCCGCCACCAGGAGGAGGAAGAACAACCACAACCAGTAGTGCCATCGTCGTCTCATGGCCATCACTAGCTCCATCAGTTTTTAGAGTTTTTCCAACAAAATCAGCCGTCAATCTTTAGAAGTTTAGAAGAATTATCGGTGACTATAGATTGTACGTGGAGATTTTGTAACGTATTAATTACATTCTTAAATGTTTTAATTAGGTAACAGGGTATTAATCAAATAAGTTAATTTTTTAGGGTGTTAGGCCTAGTTTTCCCTAAATATATTGTCTCCCCCGTGGATAGATATATTGTACTTAAAAGTTATTTTTTTTTAAGTAAATTGAAATTTGGAAAGGAAATTTTGTTAATAAAATTGTCGGGTATGTTAAGATGTGTTGTTATATATTTCATAAATCTATCAATTAATCAAAACTAACACTCAAGTGAATGAATGTGAAATTATAATGTTTGTTCGAGTTTCATTAAATTTCTGAATGAATTCAAGAATATATTTTAGTTAAAATTTATTAAAATAGCTATTTATAATATTAATTTCATATTTGATTTAACTAAAAAATTAAGTTAAAGTCGACAATTAATTTTAACCACACATTTCATGAAATTTACAATTTTTATCAACTTTTCTAATGTAGGCACTTCATTATCGGGCTCAATTGTCAAAAATGAAACACATTATAATCACACATTTCATCAACTTTTATTAAAATCTACTAAAAATTTTATTTTTTTAATAAAATCGAATAGGGCTAAGTAACGAGGATGAGCTACTTATGAATAACTTCAATTTTAAAAAATTGCAGTCTTTTTTGAATTTTTTAAGAATGTGGACAAATACTCGAGAATAAAATCTTGGTATTTCAGTCTATTTCCTCATTAAAGAAGCACGTTCATCATTGTTTTCATTCATACCACTGACCTTAAGTTATCAAAGAGCTCGTAAATCTATTTGTTTAGATTTCTCTTCTGTTTTACATGTAATCTGTATTTACTTTTTATAAATAGATAGTGATATTGTGACGACGCACTTATTATGTTGAATTATCTCGAGCCACTAAAGAGTGGCATCTTTAATTATTCCAAATATTCATTTTTTGGACAAAAATATAGCACAAGCAATTAACATCCACCACAATAATGTTAGCTGCCCATGCATATATACAAAATAGCCAAAATTTTGGTCATTATTGGAAAAAACATAATTCAATCAATCCATCTATCCCAGATGCTCCCACTTGCCTCATTACCCCACCCCACCCCACCCCACCTCACCTCACCATTCTTTTCACACCACAATTATTTAACAATGACCCTTGAGCTAGCTACCTACTTGAGCACAACAATATCAAAATCACTTGTGAGTTATATCCATCTTCTTCTTTCTCTACTTTCTTGTAGTTTCAGTACAACATTTCATTTCTTAGAACCCTAATTACAAGCAAATTTAATTAATTTCTTGACCCTTTTTTCCTTTTTTTTTTGGTGATCGTACTATAGAAATAGAAATGAAATTTCCATCTGATGGCAATAGTATTTACTCTTCAAGTGCCCAACTGAAGAAAGCTGAGATTACTGATGAAGAACGAGTATTTATTAGCAGTGGTTCAGGAAGGGATCTCAGTTTTCGAAGTCTGTCGAAACTCATAATCCCACCATTGGGTTATTCAGGTTCTAACCAAACCCAAAATGACTCAAAAGGAAGAATCATCTCTCCCATGGATTCAAGATACAGGTCTGTCTCTACATCCATGCATGCATATAGTACATACATACATACATACACTTTTATATTATTTTGTAAGAATATTTGAACGAGTATGTTGGTGTTGCAGATGTTGGGAAACCCTAATGGTGATTTTGGTAGCTTACTCAGCATGGGTTTGCCCTTTTGAAATTGCATTTCTTGATTCGAGTCCAAAGAAAGAGCTATACATTGCAGACATTATCGTGGACATATTCTTTGCAGTTGATATTGTCTTAACATTTTTTGTTGCCTACATTGATTCAAGAACTCAACTTCTTGTCCTTGATTCAAGAAAAATTGCTACAAGGTCAGAATATTTCTTCTTCATAATTGCTTTTCTTTTTTGAACAAATTATGAATATTTTTTCGTCGCTCTATTCTTCTTTAATTCATAGTACGTTTGTTCTGTTAGAATCGCAGTAGAACATTCATTAAACAAACATTTATGCTTATGATTAGGTGATCAAAGAAAGAATTTATCATCAAAGTTAATGNTCTATGAAATAATGCAGACCCTTTTTACTAGTAAGGAGGAAAAAGACAACTTTTTTTTTCGATTTTGCAGAATTGGAAATTAAATAATTATTTAAATTAAGTTCGAGATGATCCTAGAATGTAAATATTGGCAACACACGGACCACATTTGTTAAAGAATATTAGCCCCTGTTTGGGCCACATTTTTTTTTTCTCATTTTCATTATTCTACTCATTTTTAACCACACATAGTTCAATAAAATAATATTTTACATCACATCAATAATTTTTCCTTCTTTTTTAACCACACATTCTCCATCGTATCAATAAAAAAAATGCACTCTTTTTAAAAAATAATGTGCACCAAACATGCTCTTAATATCAGTGACCCTATGCCCACTTCTTCCAATATGGTACATAAAGTTTTGTGATTGATTGATGATGGTGCCTTAGGTTCCATCATTCCCACTTATTTTATTGAATTTTGCTCCAAGTATAGGCTATATTTCACAGGTATTTTAAAGGGCCCTCACTGTAGCATGGGCCCCACCTATGTTTAAAAAAGAAAGGAAAAAAAATCATGCAAACCCCACCTGTGTCTTGCATGTAAGTGCCCTGTGAAATTTTTCCCTACTTCAAGCATTATTCTATTTTATTTCACTTTCTTGAATTTGATATCCTCCTAGACCTAGAAGACAAATAGTGACATGTCACAAGGTTAAAAACAGGGAATTAATCTACTTGTACCGAATTTGTTGACAACTTGGTTGACATAATGCCACACGGCGGCCCCCTATTGGAGGGGCGCCCATGTGGCATTATGTCAAAAATCTTGTCAAAGAATTAGGTACAAGTAGCATGGTTGAAAAACAGGTGGAACAACCATCATTCACTGATTGAACAATTTTTTTTAATAAAAAAAAGGACCCAAGCAAGTGTTGACATGTGCAAATGTTTACTTCCCCACTGTCCCCAACCTTCTCTGACTATCATAACTCTATTTACAACTTTGCTACTCTGCCAAGCCTGGCACCGGCCTGGCAGAGGTTTTCTCTCATAGGGGGTGGGTGTTAAAACATTTTGGGGTGGTTTTTTTAATCAGGTGGGGCCTCATGTGAGAGGGTCTGGACCGAGCCTGTGATCCATAACCTGGCAGAGGAGCAAAATTCCTCTATTTATATTTATTATGTTTGTGTTTGCCCCCATTTTTTTTAAGGAAGAATTAGTTTTTGAATAGTTATTGATGAGAGAATACGTGATAGAAAAGTGGTGAAAAATTTTAGATTTATGTGTAATATTATTTTATTTGAAAAATGTGTGGTCAAAAATGAGTACTGTAGAAAAATGAATGAGAAAAAAAGAGAAAGAATGGGGCTCAAACATGAGCTATATCTTCTTACTCTACTAAATACTTTAATAAGTAGGGGACTAATTTGAGACACCTAGCCCACGTTTAACCGTATTTTTCAAAACTCATTTTTTTATTTAAATTTATTTTCAATCACAAATTTTATAGAATATATAATTTTATCAATTTTTCAATCATATATTTCATCAAATTTTATCATAATATACTAAAGAATAAAAAAATTTATTTTAGCAAAACCAAACAGGAGCTTAGAGACATGACTTATGGCAGGTTGACCAAACAGTCTATTTTTCCAGATTTTAAAAAATAAAAATCTATTTTTTCCAGATTTTAAGCTGATGAAATTACATTTTTAACCACACATCTTGGACTCCAACTTTTAACCACACTTTTTATAGATTAATAACTAGCTTATAATTTCAAAAAGATGTCAAACAGGGGCTAAATCATAATTTTGATTCTCAACCTATTATTTGAGTTGAGAGTTGGTCCTCCACCATGTGCTCAGGGTGGAGTTAGAAAATAAGATTTATAAGAAAAAATTAAATCAAATTTTAATTGTGGAGAAAAAAATTGAAAACTACAAGAAATTTTTTAAAAATCTTGAAAAGAATTTGCACATCATACGAAAAGTGACCGTGACAACTGTTGTGTTTTAAAAAAAAAATTAAAAAAAATGTAGAATTCTTGTTTCTCTTTGAAGGGTGCGATTGATTTAAACAACTGTTGTGTTTTTAAATTTTTTTAAGTATATTTAACGTAAGTTCACATAATAATAATAATAATAATAATAATAATAATAAAAGTGAAAAATCGAATTTTTAAATTTTTAACCCTTTTTAATTAATTTTTATGACATCGTTTATGGGTTGATTTTATGGTTATAATGTTAGTACTTGTTTTATCAATTGCATTTTTATTCCACTCATTTTAAAACCTCAATGTGTATTTTTTTCCCCCCTAATATTTATATCCTCAATTTTACTCTTAGTACACATTAGTAACTATTTTATTTGTTACTATATTACTAATTTTTTATTTATTTGCTAATTACTATTGATAATAATTATATTTAAATATAATTATTGAATTGTTGTTATTTTGTCGCTTATTTTTGTACAAAATTTTCCTACATTGATTTTCTAAATTTTCAGCCCTCGATATAAAAAGGGATAAAACTATTTATATATTTCTCTTTACCATTTGGTTGCAGATAGATGATGTGACAATTTTATAATTGTTGGACTAAATGTGTGAAATGTGAAAAGTAATATAAGATTGTGTCAATTGTAAATTCAGTAAATCAGAATGTAAATTAGGATGTACATATAGCAAGATTGTAAGAAAAATCATGAATCCACCTGATTCAATCTCTAGTCTTTGTGTTAGGACTTCCCAAAGCAATCTAATAAATTCATCAAGTTATTTGAAAGGATCAAAAGTGTCAGTTATTAATAGAACTCCATGTCGTCTCTCTGTAAATATAGTCGTTTCACATGTATTAATTCACTGTACATTATGTTGCATACATAATTTAGACCTTGGATAAATTTGGGTTGTAATTTTTTCGGAAAATAGGTACCTCTCAACCTGGTTTCTAATGGATGTGGCTTCAACAATTCCATTTAAAACATTAGCTTTCTTGTTTACTGGGAGACATCAAGCTGGTGTCTACTACTCAGTTCTAGGAATGCTCAGATTTTGGCGTCTTCGCCGCGTAATGAGCTTCTTTACAAGGTTAGTATTTCACCCATACAAACTTAATAATATCACATTTCTTCGAGTAGACTACAAAGTTCTTAGAAGATCGAAAAACATGTCATCAAGCTATGTGACTATGGCTAAGGCTTTGGTGAATTGGTTAAGAAGTTTGAATGCGATATTAAGATTTTGAGATTCAAATGGCATTGCAGGATTGAAAAAGATATCAGATTCAGCTATTTTTGGGTCAGATGTGCCAGGCTTTTATTTGTAAGTATTTGTTATCAAATTATCTTCAATATCAAAATAAGACCATCAAAATTGTTTTACTGGCATGCCGAGTTGACGATTGCGAATTTATCATGTTATCAGTATGAGTTTTACGGGCAAGAAGCCCTTAAAAATGAGATCGAGAGGATATGTATATGATATGATTAGACCTACACGATCCAACATTTTGTACCTATATTTCCAGGTAACGTTGTTCTTTGCGCATTGTGCTGGATGCCTATACTACTTTTTAGCCATCAAATATCCATACGATGGAAAGACATGGATTGTATCTGCTATTCCGAACTTCCAAGAGACGAGCCTTTGAATAAGATATATTTCAGCCCTGTATTGGTCCATCACTACCATTACTGGTGAATCACATGCAGTGAATACCTTAGAAATGGTGTTCATAATTTTCTACATGCTTTTCAATCTTGGCCTAACTGCTTATATTATTGGTAACATGACAAACTTGGTTGTTGAGGGTACTCGCCGTACAATGGAATTCGTAAGTCCTTTTTTCTATCTGATGGAAAGTAGGTGACAAAATACATGGAAAGAACGTTATTTTATTGTTGTATTTTCTTGTAGAGAAATAGCATTGAAGCTGCATCTAGTTTTGTGTCCCGTAACCGGTTGCCTCCTAGGTTGAAAGACCAGATGTTGGCTTATATGTGTCTAAGGTTTAAGGCTGAGAGCTTGAACCAGCAGCAACTCATTGAAAAGCTACCAAAAACACTATGTAAAAGTATCCGGCAGCATTTGTTTCTGCCTACAGTCGAGAAGGTTTATCTCTTTAAGGGTGTCTCTAGGGAATTTCTATTGCTCCTGGTAAGCAATATATATTTAGTTGAAAGAAAAATCTCATGCCTAAATTAGCATGCGAGATTTTGATTGAATGTAAAATCTGTTTAAAATGATCAGGTTGCAGATATGAAAGCTGAATATATCCCTCCAAGAGAGGATGTTATAATGCACAATGAAGCACCAGATGAGGTATGCATAATTGTATCCGGTGAAGTTGAAATGATCGACCGTGACAAGGACAAAGAAAGAGTCATTTCGATATTCAAATCAGGGGACATGTTTGGAGAAGTTGTAGCATTTTGCTCTAGACTTCAAATCTATACATATCGTACGAAGACAATTTCACAATTGCTGAGGCTGAAAAC
>CAIGRS010032305.1:0-11045 GCA_903798395.1 Fraxinus floribunda
ATTTGAAATAGATATAAATTCGTTTTACAACGGCTAGACGAATACGCTTTCATTTTAACGTTTGGGGTTAAAACTTAGCGACACGTTTTTCAAGAAAAATAATTTTATATTATTTAAAATTCTCGGTCGCTACACTTACTATATGTCTGGTCCTAAATCTTAACGTACATCTGAGGACATGCCTCACAGGATGTTGACCTCTACACTCTATGGGCTGAGGAGATTCTTATTGAAGAGAATTTGATCCTGGAAGTTCTTTTCCTTGCTTATTATGAGTCCTTCTGTACTTGTGATGCCGAAAGCTGGAAAAGATTGTGCTTGCTTTATCAGGTAATCTTTTATTGAGGTGATTGCATTTGCCATCTTATTTGTTCCTCTTCTATTTTAATTTGTGTTTGATCAATTTCAGGACATCATCACTGGTTCATACAACTTTGGGAAACTGGCAATATCACCAGAAGCAGTTCGTTCTATATATCATGCCAAAGTGCAGCTGCTACTTATTCTCATAGAGGCTTTGGACCTGGAAAATCTCCTTCAAATGGTCCACGATGAAATTCCGTTTAGGTATTGACTTTTGAGCAATTTTTAGTTCCCTTTCTTGTCATCTATACTAGGATTGCATGACAATGTTATTTTTTCTCTAACAGTAAGAAAAAACCTTTCTGATTCTAGATTAAAAAACTTTTAGGAAAGTGAATTAACCAAAAACGATTTGTAAAAGCATGTGATGAGGGAAAGCGTGTGCAGAAGCAGATAAATGAATCTGCGATAATCGTGGATTGTTGATATATAGGTTGTTCATCAAATGACAGAATTCAAAGTTTTCATATGGGCCATAACTTGAGTGTCAAGGTCATGCAAGTTACATACTAAGAGCACAAGCACATAAAGTGGGAACTAATGGGAGAGTTTGAGAGTGTCTGTTTTAAGAATTAAAGTGTTGTAGAGGCTGACACAAGTGCCTAGTGCTTAGTAATTGAGGTTTTTATATGATATGCAATTCGTTGGATGTTTATAAGGAAAAAAAATTTTAGTTGTAATTTTTGAAGTCTTGAAGAAATAAGTTAAATGCTATCCTGCTGCCTCCCATTTATTTTTCATTTTTGTGTACATTGCTAGCCACAATTTCAAAATAAACTGATCAAATAGCAAAAAAAAGGTAGCAACAGATCCTTTAGACCAACGCCTCCATCTCGTACAATGTTGCTCTTCATTGTTCACCACAACCTTGGGCTTAGATCAAAAGGTGTAACAGTGGTGGTGATTGGAGTCCCAGGGGTGGTTAAAGGGAGTTATTGGTTTGAGGTAGATCTCTTCTTGCTACACATAATCTGTGATTGCTCTCATTTGAGGGACCATTAATGCATTGAAGGCTTATTATGTTTGATAATGGCTTGTGGGGAACTAGTTCTGTCAATATTTCATTGTGTGTAATAGGGTAAATATTATATAACATGGATGCAATTTTTATAATTAATTTTGATATAGATGTATTATCTTTCACCTGGGAATTAGAATTATTAGATTGTTCCACCAGGAGCCCTAGATCACCATTCCAATTACGGATTATCAGGAATGTTTTGACGTGGGGAGTGGGGTTGTGGTGGTGGATTGGGTTGTCTCTCCGTTACTCTCTTTGACATCGCATTCTTCCCTTCATGAAGAGAAGAACTGGTGTAAGGAATTCTTATAAAATTGGATACGCATCTGGGACATTAATTGCAGAAGTTTTGAAATGTGTAAGCAGAGGTTTGATTTGAATTTACTATTCTATAATATTATTGTGTTTAAACAATGTTAGTTAGCATATCCTTACTATTATTTAGTGCATCATGGTCAATTTGAGCGCACCACAAATTTTGAAGTGCTAAATTAGCTTTTGTTACAGCTAGATATTGCAGGCGCATATACCTAGAAATGTTGTTTGTTGAACTTATTAACCAATAAATAATGGTCTTCTGTACTCGTGTACATTCAATATAAAGATTTTCCCCCTTCTATAGTCACTGAATATCTGCTATTTTTACTCAGGCAGGGTTCTGTTGCTTTTTCCGTAACTGATGTCCAAGAAATGGATTCAATGATATCTTGTTTTAATGCTTTTGAGACCAAAGAAGCAGGTCCTCTGATTCTTACATGGGCAGCGTTTCTGTGTCTCATTTCTTCTCTTCCGGAAAAAGATGAGAATAATTTGCTGATGGTACATAATTTTAGAATGTAGCGTAATTGTGTTTTTCTGGAAAAATATATTTTCATTGCTGTTTTTCTCTCGATGTGTCAGGAGATCGATCATGTCGGTTATGTTCGTCAAGCTTTTGAGGTTTCATCTTTGAGTTATTTTCTCGAAATTCTTGAGAGTGACACATTGAAGGATTCTGATGTAAGTAAAATCTCCCTTGATGGTTGTGAATGTATTTAGGTTTCTTGATGCTAGTTTACATTGTTTCTCATGTAATTCACTGCTCAACTATTTCATTTTCTATTTTATAACTACCATCATATTTTGTTGCGTGTTTAGTTTGACTATTGTTTTCAAGTATGACTGTTCATTTGTCTCATATTTTCAGGGTCCTATTGCTGGTTACCAAAGTGTTTTGAGAACATTTATATCTGCATTTATTGCATCTTATGAAATCAGTCTCCAGGTATTTCACTATGCAAATACTTGCAAATAGTAGCATGTGCTAACAACTTGATCCCACTTTCTCTATGCTGCAGTTTGAGGATAAAAATCTAAAAGTAATTCTGGAAATCCTTTGCAAAATCTATCGAGGAGAGGTTTGGATATCTAATGTTTTTTTAATCTTAAGAAGCATTATATCCTCTTTCTTGTTTATGTCATAGATCATCGATATGGTGCAGGAGTCACTTTGCGTTCAGTTTTGGGACAGGGAGAGTTTTGTCGATAGTCCTATTCGGTCTCTTCTTTGGAATTTGGAGGTTGAGTTTCCATTCAGGACTATTGAATTTGTACAGTTCTTATCAGCCCTTTCGGAAGGAGCTTGGCCGGCAGAATGCACGTAAGTGGCACTTGGTATTGTGTTTCTTCCATTTCCGTACCTTGTGCAACCATCTTTGTATAATAAATGATTGCAGTGTAGTGCACATATCCACACTAAGGCACTCTCTATTTGGTCTTCATGGCAAGCCAGGGGTAGATCTAAAGCTATTTATTATGGGGCTGATTTTAGCATTGGCAAATGGAGTTAAGATTTAATTAACTAAATAATATCAAATGGTGGCTACTGCAGAATACTATTATTTTTTGGTTTGGGAGGTTGGGGAAGGGATGGTGAGGTGGCCGTGGCTCAACAAAGGAACTAATTAAATGGTTTGTATTTATATTGAAGAATAATATGGCTTCAGCATTAATTTGAAACAAATGAAGAGAGATTGTTAGTTTTTTCAATTTTTTTTTTTTTTTTTTGGCAATTAAGTGTGTGGTTATTGAGATGCAATGTATCGATTTCTAAACCAATGGAAAGTAAAGATCTTCCAAGTTTTTATCCCTTAATATAATAATGCCATGGATTTTATCGATTTCCACCTGGTATTTCGCCAAAACACTAACACGTGTTGTTTTGGAATCAACTACTAATATATACTGGCCACTTCTACAACAGATATAATTTTCTTGATAAATCAGTTGGTTTATCATCTCCATTTGAGATAAGTAGTGACTCTGTGGTGGATGCCTTTTCAAAGATCGTTGAAGCACGCCAGCCAGTTCATCTTCCTGGTGTTGAAGGCTTTGAAATTCCCAGTGGATCTCGCGGTCAAGTGTTGAGAATGATCGATTGTAATACTGCTCTAGTACGGTGGGAGGTAAACAATGAGTTGTAGTTTTGATTTTGGTCTTCTCTTTGTTTAATTGTTTCAGTATTCTCATGTCATGTATTTTATATGCAATCAAATTGATTTATGTTGAGTGTTCACTTAATTTTGGATGCAGTTGATGAATGCATCATTGTAAAAAATTATAATCTCAGTTTGATTTGCGTTCAATCATTAATTTCAACACGCATCACTATTATTACCCACTTATTATCCACACATTTCTCCCAAACAAGCACATAATTTAGAGTTTTTCATCTGTTAACAGAATGATATCTAGTCCGTGTTTGAGCCCAATTCTTTGAAAAATTATTTTTTTCTCAAACTTATTTTCAACCACACATATCCTAATAAAATAATTTTGCGTGTAAATCCAAAATTTTTTCCTACTTTTTAACCACACATTCTCCAAAAAATTACTATTACAAAATCTTTTCAAAAAATGGGGCTCAAACATAGCCTTAGTTTTTCATCTAATTTTTGATATTTGAAATGGTTTTCTTTAGTGAAGTCATTCTATATTGCCTTGCAATGACCAGGATTTAAGAAGACCACAACCAATATTGTTAACCATTTCATCAAAAAGGCCAGGGTTACATATATTCATTTAAATCATGTCTTCAACAAATGTTTTCTTTTTCTTGATTAAAAAGGTCACAACTCATGTAACTCTTCATTTCCTTCTGAAGCAATGGAATTCTTTTTGGATGACTTCACTTTCTTTATAGGGCTATATTCGACATTTTTTCACATGTATTAGGTTGCCTTAATATTACCTCCTTATATAAAAAGACGACAAACCTTTTTTTAGTGTATATTTGGCAGTTTGTGCATGAATTAAGTTGCTTTGGTATTTCTTTCCTATATATAGGATTTCTGGACTAATCTCTTTTTTCTGTCTGTGTAAAGAGAACATAATAGAGAGCGTGAGTTCAGATACAAATATTATGATATCCTTTTCTTTGTTATAGTGAAAATCTTACACCGGCAAGTGGATGTAGCTCACACATTGAGAGTGAACAATGATAAACCGCGTGATCTATACCTGCTTTTGTCTATTGTTTAATGTTAATAAATGCTCTTGGTATTACATGATTTCATTTGATCCATAACATCATTTCTCAGGATACGAGAGAATAAAAAAGGAATTTAGATAGATCAAATCTATTCTCTTCTAGATCTATGTATTTACTAAAGTTTTTAGTAAAAGAAATAAAATGATGAATAAATAAGTTAAAGTTTAAAGTCTAAAAGTAGCTAGATTATAGTAGTTTATGGTGCTAAAGTGTATCTGCATGTATATTTGGGTGTGAAGCTCTTCAATAGGAGTGGAAAGGATCTTCCCAGGATAATGCTCACATTGCACTATTTCCCTCCCTTTTGGGTGTAGCAGCAGTGGGATGAAGGGGGTCTAATGCTAGCTCTACCCCCTCCCCCTTCTCTGTTATTTTTCTCAATTTGGCAATCAATGCTCAAATCAGCTGACATCCTCAATAGGAGTAGAAAGGATCTTCCCAGGAGAATACTCTCCTTGCACTTTCCCCACAATTCGGTTGGGGTAAAAGTGGGGTGAAGGGATGCAATGCTAGCTCTACCCTCTGTTAAACTTTCTCAGTTTTGGCAATCAATGCTGAAATCTTCTGGGGTCCTTGTTGTTTGTTTCTTGTTATTTGTTTTCTAATTCCTTATTTCTGTTCTTATCATCTTTACACATATGGGAAATGTGGGTGCGTGGTTTTACTAACTTCGATTTTCTGCCCAAGTTTTGGTGGTGCTATAGTGGCCTATGTATGTACTTTCATTGCACGTTTCAACTTTTTTCTTTTGCTCTTACAAATATTGTGCACCACTTGTCACTGATTTAATATTTTTATTTAGGCTTGTAACTCATTTTGCCTCAAAGTTGCCGACAGCATGTTATTACAGAAGTTCTGGTTTAATCATGTTTGTTGTGCAAATGTTTTTATTTTCATGGCACTGTTATAATTGTTCATTGTCGATAATGATTTTAATGTGCATTGTGATGTATCCTAATAATATATATTTTGGAGTTGTAGCTTTTTCCCGCACTTCTTTTACCATTTCTTTATTGACGTTTAGATTATTTTGTGCAGTACACTGAATCTGGAGTTCTTGTGCTTCTTCTGCGTTTTGCTCAAGGGGTGTATTTGAAAAATTTTGAGGAGACCACTGTTACTCTTGATTTGCTAAGTCGATTAGTGACTTTTAACACGGTAATCTATTTTGAAGTTGACGATTCTTGTGTGCTGAGTTATTGTCGAAGACTTTGTCCTTCGCATCCATTAAATTCACGTAGCTCTCAAATATGCATGTCAGTGTGATATGCTATACGAAGTCAGGAAAATCTCCTCCATCTATTGTTGATTATTGGTTTGTTTGAGTCGATTAATATCCATTGAGTAATTAATGAAAGCATATAGTGAGCTAAAGTGACTTGGACATGCTACTTGACTGTAGCTTTTGATGCTCTTGTCGAGGTTTGTATCCATCTATAGTAAACATCATGTGATAAACATTGCTGCTGCAATGGATAACAAAAAGGGTTTGCGTCAATTTTTTATTTTTTATTATTATTTTTTATTTTTTAATCTTGGCTTAACTTTGCAGTTTTTCTAATGGTCCGTACTTGGAAGTGCAAAAGTTGTTTTCTTCTTTGGCTTAATTTTTTTCCTCGTTTGGATGAGGGGGTAGAAGGGTGTATTGGTGGATTTGGGAGGATGGTAGTTGGTTGTAGCTTGAGGAATGATGCCTTGATAATGCCCCATTTATCTATCAAAATGGTAAATGTCATGTTGGTTCTTGAGCAGTATTTATTCTTTCATATTGGGTTGAAAGATAATGTAGAAGTATTCTTAAAGGTTATTTTTTGTAGTACTCTTTTGTTGTAATTATAAAACGAACTAGTCATAGTCTTGTGATTTGCAGGCCATATGCTATGCTCTAATGGATGCTGGGAATTCTTCGAGTGGTGAAGTAACTTCAGCAGGAAAACCAGAAAAATATCCGTTGTAAAAATCTTAAACTTTGCATTTCTTCCTTGTCTTGTGTTTAATTATTATTGTCCATTTTATGTTGGACTTGTTCGCTTCTGGGTTTAAGTTTTAAATCCTCGTCTTTTGGCTGCAGTGTCAATATGGTTGAGATTCTATGTGCTTTGGTTAAAAGCCTACCTCCCAACTGCAATGGTGCAATAATGATGTCCAGGGGAGTTACTATTTTGTCAAAAATGTTAAAATGGTAATCATGTCATTTCTCTTGGTCCTCTCAAGTTTCCATGTAATTAACTTGCTGTCTCTTCCTGTAGATGGTCCTATATTTACAACAGAAGAGTAAAATATTGAACAAATTATGTCTTTGACTCTCTGAACTTGCTGTCTATAAATGTCGGTATGTTGTTTTCGAAAATATCAGTTAAATAACACTAAACAGGTGTCAATGTTACGCCTTTGTACTGTCATGGTCAAGTATCACTAGGTGTCACCATCGTGGTATAGGGCTTTGGTATGAATTGCTCAAATCTAGATACAGTCTCTAGTTCATCTAGAACTTTGCACCATTGTCATTTTTATACTTTCATATTTTCTAATTATTGCCTTCCCCAAATTTCCATGCAGCTTTCCTTCTCAATTAGCAACAATGATGATGAAGGCAAATATATTTGATCTTGACTTGAACACAAATCCCTTTAATGTTAGCTCCATTGGTTTATCAAGGTGAATCTGCTTAGATGTACTCTTATATCGAATTGCAAATTTTGGCATTTGTAAGATTTATTATAAGCTAAAAAGGTTCTGCTTGTTGCATATTTTTTGGTTCTGTTCTAATACAGTTTTATATCTACAAGTCAATACCTCTTCACAAAATGAACCTGCGCGCACGCACGCACGCACGTGTATGTATGTATGTGTGCGCGTGCGCGCACCTGTAATACATGCACAAGTGCACATAGTACATATGAAAATCAAAGGAAACTCATATTGAGGTTATTTCTGCATGCATTGCTGCAGTGGATCGTGGTTGCTTTCTGGAAGGCTTGCCAAGATGCTCTTGATTGATTGTGAACAAAGTGATTGCTCTCTGACACTTTCAGGCACGTTATTTATCTCTCTTATTATCAATTTGTTTGATCTTTGATTTGAAGTGGAAGTGTTAACACTTGCACAGTGGTGTTGGTTCAGCAATTAAGCTTGAGCCTTAATCTCAGTGGTTCTACAATAAGCTACCCTCCCCATATGTCTCCCAACTCCTTTGGGCCAATTAACCACTTCCAATAACACATGGAAGTCGTATTGTTTCCTTTTTCCTTTAATGGAAAGGTTTTGCATATGTTTACGAGTTACAAATGCATAACAGTGTATTATTCATCCTTTCTCTTCTCCTTAATTAACACTACCATTGCTTGATTAGCTGTATTTTTGAAATCTTGTTCGATTTCCTGGTTACTGATTTTCTTCAGCTGATTTCATTTTAGACACACTATCAATAGCAGCATTCTCTTTTTTAATAACTGAATCTATCCTGTATTGAATCTAAATATCTGTGCTTCTTAAGGTGGGTTGGGTGCTGTAGGTTTGGGAAATTGGTGCAGAAAAAATTCAAATGTTTATTAGCTGGGATTAGAGAACTGCTCCGACCCTATTCTTCTGATTGAAATTTCTGTCTTTTCCTACACAAGTTCCATGTAATGCTCTTAACGTTTTGTGTAATTTGGTTTCTTCTCACAAGTTACTATTGAGATTTTTCTTATCCGTTCCTTGTGGTATCATTTGAAAAACTATCTTATTATTTGTCTCCTGGAGAAAATTTTGTCATTCATCAAATTTTAATAACCTTGGAAATCTAATTGATTGTTTTTTAAGAAAAGCTACCACCCAACTGTTTTTAAGTTGTGTGGTTTATGATTTTGCAGTGCTAGACTTCACAATGAGGCTCGTGGAGATTGGATTTGAAAATGATGTTGTTCTTGCACTTGTTGTTTTCTCCCTTAAGTATGTTCTTGTTAATCATGAATTCTGGAAATATAAAGTGAAGCATGCGCGCTGGAAGGTGACAACAAAGGTATCCATCTTTGTTTTCCTCCCTAACAAAAATATATAATGTGCTCGGTTTTCCAACTCTCTTTGTTGGTAAGGTAACATGAGATTAAGATGATGTTCAACTCAGTTTTAAATCTTTTCTCACTTGGAAAATCTGTTCTTCAAGTCATAAAGATGTGGTAAGGTTTGAACCTTCGAAACTTCAATAATATCATAGTAAAGAGTGTATGTAAACAAGAAGTTTCCAAGGTAATAACAATCTCAATGGATAGATCATGGATCCTTACAATCCCTACAAGAATGTAAAACGAAATCCTTTAGAACAACCCTAAGAGGTTATGCCCATGTATGCCACATCTCAGTTCCATTAGAAGCTCAGGGCAACCATCTAGGTCTACTGTGCTGATGTCTCATCACACTTCACCAAGCAAAAACTATGTGAGATATTGCCTGATAAGTAAAGACTATATGTGCTTAGAGTATGCAATTCCAAGTCATCTGCAACTTCCTCTGAAACATCTTGCTCAAATCATTGCTTTGGGCTGCCCCTTGACTCTTACTTTGCATGGGAATCTTCAACATTACGCAGTGAATTTTCCTATAACATAATGGTGCACAAGACTTGTGTGCTGTTCACAACCATCCCTGAGATCGTTGGAACCCTCCCAACTCGGCTCAATAATCATCATAATAACTGGTCTAACCTGTACATACAAACTGCAGTGTTCCTCACAGCCATTCGTCTGATCACCAAAAATGTCCCAACACCATGTATGTACAAGGATCCCTACTGTGCTCACAACCGTCCTGTGTGATGATAAAAAGTCCTCTTCACATTTTATTTCCTTCCCAGGCTGTTCAGGAAGAATCAATGCAATTCCCCAATCCTAACGAAGAAGTTCCTTCGGAATCCAATGAACAACAACGTTACTTGTGACTTCCTTAGGCATGCCAACATCTGATACTCTTGGCTAGTTAAGCATATGAAGGTCTTGGAGACTTGGACTGCACAGGTTTAGCTTACGTTAGTTGACGACACATATTTTTGTTCACTGTTTGTGATTTATTTTGAATCAATGAAGTAAGAACTTTAGAGACATATAGAAAGTGCCTTATTTCGTTTGATAAGGATGTGCATTTTTAATTTAATATGCTCTTATTTTTTTGTATGGTAGAAACTAAGATGAATTTCTAGATTTACAATTCCAAATTTCTGTTGAAATGGGGTTAATTTCCTGAGTGGGTTATTGTTGGGCCTCCAACTTTTTGACTTCAGAATACCCACTATTGTTCAGTGCTTGTGTAGGCAGAATTTAAATAGTAGGTTTATATGTTTTCTCTGTTAAGAAACTTTCCAACTGTTGTGACAAAATTGATCTCATGGTTGTTTCTTTTTTAGGTTCTTGAAGTCATGAAATATATTTTGTCAGTCTTACACCATTGGAAACTGGGTGAGGTTGTTCGAGATATTCTGCTTTGTGATGCTTCCATACACAATGCACTTTTCCGAATTGTTTGTACAACTACGCAGGGCTTGGAGGTTGACCATGCTCCCTTTTTTTCCTTATCCTAAAGTACATTGTTGCACAATCTGAAAATCATTGTCTCCATATTAATCTCAACTCTTTTCTGGTTTTCTTTTTTCACCTTCTGCCCCCGATAGAAACTTCATCTTAGCCGCCTGATTGAGATGACGGATATTGAAGGATTGCAACTAGCCATATCTTCTGGCTTGGATGTTCTTGTTAGTATGGGATCTGATCTCTCAAAGGTATGCTTTTTAGAAGTTATTGTACTCGGTATTTGCTTAATTTGAAAAATTCTGAAAGCCAAATGATGTTGCATGCCTTCAACCTTGACAAAATTGACAACCTCAGAATTATCGTTTTATATGGAAGGAAACTGGTTACAGTGATGTTTAAAAATAAAATCTGATCTTTTAGGGGATTTTGTTTGTAAATGAAGATCTAATACATAGGTTGTAGCGTCCCGAGTTCCGTTAACCCGGATTGCCACGTCATCGTCTTTTGCCTTAATTTTGTCAATCAGTTTTGCGGAAATAACCTAATTTTTAAAATCACATTTGTAATTGAAAACTTCGTCGGCAAGAAAACTCATAGGATAACTGTTTTAAAATTTAAATATCATGTT
>CAIGRS010032316.1:0-14608 GCA_903798395.1 Fraxinus floribunda
AAATTAAGGCTATCAAACATAGCCTTAGTGAAAATAAAATCAGTTTATGATTTCGTCAATTTGTGGCTTCTATTTGTTGTCTAATTAGCAATGTTGATTTTGAAATTGTAGTAGTCGATGATGTAGAAATGGCAGCTGCTATGTATGAGTGGACATTCTCTTTTATGTTATGTATAAGCATTTTGAAGCTATATTTTTAATCTAAGTCGGGCCTACTGTTTCTCATGCAGCTAATTTTACTTCATGTGCAACTTATAGTTTGCTATATCATGTATTGTGTCATTACGTCCGCCTTAATGCCAACGTTGGTTTTAGTTGATTTTGACTCCCGTACATTCAGGTTTTAATTGAGTGATTAGTAAGGAGAGATTCATTGATGAGAAATGTTGAAATTCAAGGTTTTTCCTAACATTTTGGGGTTGGTGCAGGATAAGATTTATGAGATTAAAGCATAGTTGGAGGAGAGGTCATTGGCGAATTTCGGTTTGTTATTTTATTTACTTATTTATTTATTTTTATTCCAATTCTCAATTTTATTTTATTTATTTATTTTTAAACATTTGATCACTGTTATTATTATAATATAAAATATGCTTTTTACACACTATTGATTTCGGACAGTTAGTTCGAAGTTCGAAGTTCTTCTTTAACATTCGTGTAAGGGTTATCTGAATGTATTGAACTTGACATTCGGGTAACAACTTCCTGAATGTACCTCCTTATTGTCTTTTTTTGATTGGTTACTGTAACCCCAAAAATTCCAGTCTGGTGAAGTAAACGTTTACACCTTTACCATACAAAGTAAGTGCTCTCATAATTACTAAACGTTTCATTCGTTATCCATCAATCAAATAGACATGCATTGAATATAATCCATGATTATGCAAATTACCATGAATTAGTAGTCAGTAAACATATAAAACATATGTATATAAAATGTTTAGACTCCACAATCTTTGCCATCATTAGATGAAATGATACTCCTTCTACATCGAATGTGAAAAAAAAAATCTAGTTATCCAATAATCACTCTAAGTTATATCACTTTTGATTTATCTTCAGAATTTACTTCTACTTAACCTCAATGTCTTGATTAACAACTCTACACATTCCTAAGCTTATAATTCTTGTCTTACTTGAATTGTTCAAGAGAAATTTAAAAATCACCCAATTAATGTGTACTCATTCTTAAGCTTATAATTCTTGTCTTGTACAGTCTTCTATGTCCATCAATTTATGTAGGTTGCTTAAATTTTCAAAGTAGCGGCCTTTTTTTTNTTTTTTTATCAATTTGTTACATCAGTGCCTAGATGAAAAGTGCCTACATTCTTTTTTAGCCAAAATGAATGGGAAAGTGCCGAAATCATTTGGGAGTTGAATTCCGAACAGTTGATTCATTTACTTGACTGTATGTTTATATAGGTAACTTTTTTGTACATTTTCGGTACATGATTAATGATTTTGCTTATTTTGTGTTTCTGTGACAACCATTCGCCATTATTTACTTTTGTAACTGATACCACAGGAAATCTTTCAAGATACAACAATGAATTCTTGGTCGAAGTTTGTACAAATCTGTGCTATTAGAGTAGTAAGTCAAATTTACTATAACAATTTATCGAAACTGAAATCTACTACTATTGACATTGAGTTTGTTGCTATTCGTACTTTCCATTTTTTTGGTATTACTTTTACTACTAGTTGTTCTTTTCTTAGTACATATTTATTCTGTGTTCTTGTTGTCGCGCACCTCCGTCATGATTTCTATTCTTATTCTATGACTTCTTACATAGCAAAATTTGTATTGAAGTTCTCATACAATTTGGTAAGCCTTGAGACCAAAAAATGCAAGAATTATTTTTATCCTCCTTTCAGGCTTCTATGGCAATGTAAATCTTTACTTGTAGTTTCACTTATACCTTTCGTCATTAGCAAACAAAAGTTTTGCCTATTAAAAAAAGAATCTTTCTATTGTACATTATACTCACTACAGAATTAATGGTGATGAAAATCAATTTAAGTTGCCGAGAGTATTATAAGCACGTTTCGCCACCTTTTTATCTCTGATTTTATTTGCACTTTTTTCCTTGAGTTCAGTTAACTTCTAAAATTTGTTATTTCCAGATTTCATGAAGCCTGAGATAAATGCTAATTTTTTACTTTAAACCTTACTCATGTGGAATTGCTCATTTAAAGTTTAAATAACTTCAATTCGTCATCTACATATTCATAATACAATTTCTTTTTTCTTTTTTCCAAAAAAGGAGAAGAATTTTAAGTTTTATATATTCACTAAGTGACACGAATGAAAAGAGCTGTACAGATTGCCCTGTTTTAGAAGTTCTGTTCTTCCAATTTTAAAAATTTAAAAATCTATTACAATCATTCAATTTCTGTGCCTCCATATTATGTATCTATCTTAGCAATTTCTACAGCCAAATTTTATTGAAAATATGCATGCTTCACCGTCAAATCTCAAAAAAAAAAAATGTCACACCTTTTCTGCAATCTGATATAAAATATACTTTTCATCTTTGCTTTACTTTTTGCCCAACAGCCATATTTTTTACTGAGAAAGAACTGAAACAAGCTACCAAAACACTTCTATACTCTGAAATGATACGGAGTACGCTTTTCCTCTGTCTTTTACTTTTTGCCTGCCAGTCGTGTTCTACTGAAATAAGTTATCAGTATAATCATTTCTTCTCAGAAGTCAAAAGAAAAGAAAAAGCATTACAATTTTGAACCTGGATATATATATATATATATATATATATATATATATATGTATATATATATGTATGTGTATACCTTTTGCATATTAGTACAGGATTCTAATGCATAGTCTCTAGTGCTATTATATTTCTTCAAGGCTGAACAAGATGACAGAACACTATAAACTCATTCCAGAAATCAGTCCGAATGAAAGAAATTGGCAAGCCAAGGTGATAGTTGCTGAGAAATTGGCTCCAAAGCATGCAAGAAATAGTAACTGTAGATATCAGAACTTGGTTCTAATGGATTTCCAAGTAAATAGTTTGTGGTGAATCAATATAATCCATCAACCTATTTTCCAAGATATCACTATATGAACTATTTTCCACTTCTCATCTGCCATAGGGAAATAAAGTCCATACAACATTGTATGATGGGAATATAACTGCCTTCGAAGACCAGCTTGTATTGAGCAAAACATACATTGTTTCAAATGCTCTCGTGAAAGACACTAAACCTGAATATAAAGCTACAAATGGTGACATACAGTGGACAATAACTGGAAAAACTCGAATTCAAGAAGTGAATGAGAATAACATGGAGTTTCTGTTTTCTACTTATAAATTCACTCCCTTCGAAGAACTTGGAAAATACATGGACTGCAACAATGACATAAGTATGCAAATTCTATCTATATTCTGGATAACTATATCTTACATTTTTTGTTCTCGATTCATATATCCTCTGTCTCACTGTGTATTAACTTATTTACTATATCTAGGCATACTTGCGGTTGCTATAGACATGCGGCCAAAGCGTCTAATTCAGACATGATATGGCAACCAAACATATGTGCAGGATGTTGTACTAATTGATAAAACCTTCCATACAATCATCTTAACAATGTGGGATAGTTATGTAGAAAAAGAGTGCATTATACTTGCAGAAAAAATTGCCAAGAAGCCAGTTATCTTAGCAAACATGTTGAAAGTGTCGTCCTTTAATGGTATTCACACCTCCTTTCTATCCAGCTATCTTTAGTCCATACTAATTGATGTAAATTTATTTATACAAAAAAGATTTAACATTTAGTCTTTACTGCAGGTCTTACACTATCAACTAAAATAAATAGCACCTTCTTTATAGATGGTGGTTTTAACCAAGTTGCTGAGTTTCGAACATGGTAGATACAGAATTCTTTACTGATTATAGGTCATTTGTTAATAGTTAACTTTCATTAATCCAAAATCGTATACTCTTAGGGTGGAAGCACATACTGAAGAGTTGAATGAAATTACACTGGAGAAACCATCTCTTGCATTAACACCAACAAAATTGTCTCCTCTAACTTACAAGAAGTTTACTCAAATACACAATATAAAATGCCATTTACTTGGGGTGAGTTATTTAAATTGTGTAAATACTATTCATTCTTCTCTACATGGATGCATTTTAACAATGAATCTTTCCATAGCGTAAATACTTCTGGATCAAAGTAAAATCAACCATCTTAGCAAAAAAAAAAAACAAACATTTTGGTACATGTCTTGTAGAAACTGTAATAAAGTAAGCCATGTAAAATTTGGTGAGACTTTTCCTTGTGTGTACTGCAAATACCCTTCCTCAAAGGCTATCCCTAGGTAATAATTGCTAGATTTGTACAATTTATATATGCCTTCTGAAGTTTAATAGGTGTTATTTCATTTCAATCTTTCTTGATGATAATGAAATTACTCTCCACTATCATAGGGCAAATTCTAATGTACATTTAGAAGATGCCAGTGGAAGCTTAGTTGCAAGTGCAATTGGCAGCCCTGCTAAGACATTGTTGAAGTGTGATGCTGAGACTTTGATGTAAAGTTCTAATTTAGTGAGTATACATCATGCCTGACTAGCTCAACTTTAATCATCCATGCATAATATTATTTATTTTTCATTCCTCAGGGAAGTGATCCAAACATTGATGAATTCATTGAAATGGATCCTCAGGAACACATATTTTATGTCAAAGTCACACAACTCGAGCCAAACATTGCTGAGTATAAGTACGAAATTGTATTTGTCCTCGATCCATCTTCTACTTTTGCTGATGAAACAGAGGAGGCAAATAAGAAAGATAAAGCAATCCTAGAAGTAGATAAGAGTTATGATGATGACATGTCACCACCATCTGCAAAACGGTCGTTGTTCCAAGCTTCAACTGAGGCAACACTTGCCGTGATAAAAATAGACAACCCCAGATCACATATTCATCAGGTTGCAGAGAAAGGAAAACAAGACTAATGCCTGGTATTTGAAGACATCATCAATGCTACAACATAAAAGATTGTCAACTCCTTTTGATATCTCCATCCAAGATGCTTAGCTTTTGTTTTATTTTGCATGATCATTTACAGAATCTTCATGCCTTTTGGGTTTTGTAAACTACTTTTGCTACTGTCAATGAAGTTTGTCCATGAAGTTTGTAAATGATAGGAAGAATATATAACAAGCTTCATATTGCTTGTAACATATCTGAGATGGAGTTTGTAATACTTTTGAAATGTATAAAACATCTTTTGTTGGCTGCAATGATCGTGGTTTTTTTATCCATTCATTCTATACAAATTGGTCATTGCATTCCCTTGTGTATTCAATATATAATTTAGTAATCTCCATTTGATTTTTGGCAATAATCATGCTTTTCTTTATCCATTCATTCTGAACAAATTGGTCATTCTTCCCAGCTCTCTGTAATCAATATATATATATATATATATATATATATATATATAATTTATTAATTTCCATCAAGTAATTTTGAGCAAATTAAATCCTTTTTATCCAACTACTAAAATAAAACTTTCTAGAAGAAGGTCGATGTACAAAGAATGTAAACATCTTTCATAATGCTTTAGGTTCTAAATGATAGAATGGAGCCTAGAGTTCTTTCGGAATATATAAAGTAACTTCCCCTGTTAAATATATTATTTTGTATCCTCATTTCATAGAGTTTTATTCTATTCATTCTAAAAGGTTGCGAAAAAATTCTTTAACAACAATTGCTGATTTATTGGGACTTTAACTAAAATACTTTTTCGATTTACTTACGTATAAATTCTTATTCCCAAAATAAATTTTATTGGGAAAATCAAATAACATAAAAAATTATTTTAAATATTTAACAAGTTTTAAATCAAAAACCAACTTACATATAATTCTATTTTAATCTCAATTAAAAGAAATAATATGTATATATATAAATCGAATTCGAAGGTGCGGACTTCACACACTTCGGACTAGCCCTCTACATTGTGCGGAGTTGTTGCCCATGCGGACCAACTCCGCACAATTCGAAGGAAGACTCCACACATCCGGAGTTGATCCGTATTGTGCGGAGTTGGTGCGCATGCGAAGCAACTCCGCACAATACGGAGTGTCACTTCGCATGACTCCGTATTGTGCGGAGTTACTCCGGATGCGGAGCAACTTCGCACAACGAGGAGTACTACTCCGCGTTGTGCGGAGTTCTACTTACATATTCATTCTTTTTTTTTCCTCATAATTTTATGTTATTTATTATTTAGAAATTACCATTCAACAATTATTAAATCTTGTGTTCCTTAATTCTTTTTAATTACATTTTGCCCAATCAAAAAACTATTGAAATAATAACTACAATATAAAACATGTAAAATCATACCTTATTAAATACAATATATCCTTATCCTCTTCACCATCCAAACCTATCTTCGAAAATTCCTCTTCTCACCATCCAAACCTATATTCGAAAACTCCTCTTCTCAAACACTCTCTCTACAAGCAAACAAGTCTCTCTTCAACACTCTCTCTGTCCAATCAAGCAAGGCAAATGAAGGTAAAAAAAACTCCCTGATGATGCGCAAAATGTCGAAACATGATCTCCGCACTGTGTGGACACAATCCCAGTACAGTGTCCACACATTCCGAATACGATCTGTCAATCCATTTTTTCCCTCTATTTTTGTTATTTTTGCTACTTAACTACTAAATTTCGAATATGATTAAAAGTTTTTTTGTTTTTGTTTTTGTTAATCTATTCGGTTTTGTCTTATCATATATATATATAAATAAATATGCCCAGGAACATAGCCATGGAATTCAACTTTTAATTTTAGAGCATATTTTACTTCTGATGTATTGTGGTTCCAGTGCAACATTTATGATTTTATTCTTACCATCTTGTGTCCATTGGGTTTCTGATATTATTTTAGACTTTAGTAAATATTTATAGTATTCTTTGCTTGCCAATTGTAATAAAAACTTAAGTTGTCTTTATTTCCTTTTGTAATGTAATAACCAATCCAAATCAACTTTGTGTTATTTAATCTCCAGCATAACTACTTACTATCTGTATCTAATTTTAACATTATAACATCACCTATAGTGGAGTCACATAATTTAAGCGTTTACACTCTTTCTTATCAATTTTTCTTTCCCTTTCTCTTTCTCTTTCCCTTTCTTTCCTTCAAAAACAGTTCTTATAGCTGAAAAAAGTATAGAGAAATGTTGGTACTCAGTAGATGGTTTAGCTTTATAGATATAAATTTTATCATTATTTATGTTGAAATTATGATTAGACTGGTTCACAGGGAACTAAAATAAATATTGAGACATTTTGAAGTTTCTTTAGTATGCATGTTAACTATTAGATGAGTTTATTGTAATTGTGTTGCCTATTTTTGTCATCTATATAGCTTTGATAAGACCTTAGAATCATAATATTATATTACAACTTCTGATCCACTATACTTAAATAATATAGCTTATTTTTAGGCTTAATGTAGAGTACTTGAATTTTGTACATTGATGATTATACAATTTTAATAACTGAAGTTCATTGATTACATCTACAGATGTCTTTGGAATATATCATATCTCCAGATCATTGGTTCTCTGCTATAATTACTCAGTATTCAAACCACGAATATGTTAAAGACTTCATAGAACTTATCAGTAATGATGATCAATCATCTTAATGTGCACTAGTTTCTATGGATTCTTATACGGCTTTATTCACAGAGCAGAAGATAACCAACAATTTAGTAGCAAGTTGGTTCACGAATTCATAATGAGGATTGTGAATTCAGGAAAAAACAATGAAATATGGGTGAAATTAGATGACTATTTAGCCCGTTTTGGAATGCAAGAATTTTGTCTTATCACTGGCTTACCACGTCATGAGATAACTGTAAATCTCAACTTCAACAGTGATAGGCTTCGAAATCAGTACTTCAATGGTACAAAAAGAATCAATATGCGAATGCTTTCTGAAGCATTCCATCTATGCGAAGATCGATAAGATGAATTCAAACTTGGATTGGTAATGTTAGTAGAATGCATTTTGAAACCTATTGGAAGATTGATTGACTATAGAACTCTAGGCATGGTGGAACAACTTGAAGATTTCCTTGAGTACCCATGAGGCCAAAAATCATATTTCACGTTGTTAAACTCATTGCAACATTCACAACTAGAAAGAATACAGAGAATGCAAGAAAGTAACCAAAATGAATGTAAATATTCATTAAATGGATATCCACTTGCATTTCAGGTACTTTTCCTTGCTTTTTAATTCATCACTTAATTTTTTTATAAATAAACATCTAATGTTTCTAATATGTATTCACTCACATTATTGGATTTAAGAAGCATTTCCCCAAATCGGACGAAAGTTTGGCCGCTATTGATATAAGACACAAGAAACCCCAAGAATGCACAAATGAAAACCGAATAAAATATCGATAGAGCAAGTAGTTCAACAATTTTTGACTACCCAAGAGGTAATTCAATTATCCAACTACATTTCTTTATTATATTACATAATGTATTTCATTAAATTTTTTCCTTCGTTACTAGAAGTTTAAACAAAATCATTTATATATTTGAATACATTTACAGATCGAGGTGCTTCCGATATTAGCACCTACTGAAGATGAATTGGAAACATTGTGGTGTAGAACTATTTCACTGCCTCAAGATAACTACCACAATGTATTAGATCGTATTGTTAATGGAGAACTAAACAATATCCCACAGGCAACTCCAGAGGCTGAAGAGGATACTAATCACTTCCCAATTCATCCTGATATTCCAAAAACCCATACTTCATTTGAACCTGGTCCAAGTTCTACTTCCACTAACTGTGTAAGTAGAGAGGAAATGGAACAAATAATAAATAAATATAAAGAAGATATAATATCATATATATGCAAGAGACAAGACAGCCACTATGAAGCAATTGTCCAAAATCAAAAGGAACTATTTGAACAACATCAAAAGTGGCATCAAGACCAATATGAACATCTCTCCAAACAACAACAACAACATTCACAACAAGAATACTACCAAAGGATGCAGAGTGACATGCAACAGTATTTTGATACTGGCTTCACGTCAATAAAATCTTATGTTACAGAAGAAAATAATAATATCTTGAATAAGCTATCTGACTGGGAATCAAACATGGCTTCCTTCCTTGAGAATGTTCTTCTCCAAAAAAGTCCAGATCATACTACACAACCACAACAAACTTCGACATCTCAGCAACTTTTTCAAGTTGGGAGTTTACCACATAACATTAGAAGGAACCCAAGAAGAGGCAAACAAAAAACCATAGAACCTCCTCGTTATCCTTTAGAAGACTATCTCATGGACGACTATAGAATACTCAGAGATTGGATACCACGCCATCCATCCGAGTAAGAAATTAGTTTTTATTATATAAACATCAATACTATGATTCACACTTACTTTATCTTATACTAATTGAAATTATATTATGTAGCGCAATTTAGGAAATTGGAAGCAGTACTATGTACACAACAGACACACTGAAAATTTAATGGATGAAACAAAGGATATCAGTCTTAGTCAAATAAAATTTAATGCATTTTTTTTTCCATATTGAATACATCTAACTTACATTTATTTATTGTATTAGATTGTCGATGTGGAGTTAAAATTACTAAGACAATTAATCAACGATGGTTGCACCATTGTTTCTAAAAAGTTTGCAATCATGGACTTTGACTTTGCAGCAGAATGTGTTCGCATATGGGAAGAACATCCACAATGTGCCGAATCTTTAAACTTGACTCGCTTCAATGAATATCTAAATGGCAACCTGCCAACTGCTGGTCGTCCATGGATACAGTGCAACTTTATATTAATTCCATTTTCACATTCAACTAACACTTGGTATCTTTATGTTGTTAATTTGCGCGAATGAAAATTCCAGATCTATGATTGTAGCAACAATGAGCATACAGAACACGAAATGTTAGCAGATGCACACAAAGTATACACTTATGTTGATGCATTATTATCCACTCCAACATGTCTCTTTGGTAGACGAGATCTAAGCATCTATGCACTCAAAAAACTGAAATTGGACGTCATACCTTATTTATTTTGTGCAAACAATGGATAAATACTTAAATACTATTTACAATATCTCTATTTGATTTAATTTCACATTCATAATACTATTTTGATCTAACAAAAAATATTTTTTTTTACAGGCCAAACTGTGTATTATTGATGCTCAAATTTATAGAATGTTTTATTTTGGACTATCCATTAGAAACAGTCGACCAAGACAGGATAAACATATACAAACGGAAACTTGCAACCGACATTTGTTTTAATAAATATTTCTTACAGCCCCAATCATCATAATGTATCACTTTTGGATTTCACACTTTTTTCATCATAGATATTACTTATTAGTGCAGTTGGTTCAAAAGTTTCAATCAAACAAAGAAGATATACCAACAGTTTGAATGACAAATGGATGACGGCAGGTAAATCTAAGTAAATATCTTGTAAACATGTGTTCAATCTGTTAATTCAGATGGACTTTTATACAAGCTTAATTCAACATTTTAGCTTCTAAATGTGCATTTTAATTGTTCTTAAAATTTAGCTGGACACATTCTGACATAGGTAAAAGAAATGAAATCTGAAATGCATTGTTGATGATTATCTAGGGAGGGAGTCTGGCTAATTTTCATTAGTGATTTATAGGCTGTTGGAGCTTTGTGAGGTAGAAAGCTGTTAGAAGAGATATTTCTCTATCGATGATTATTCCTCAATGAATATTGAAGTGTTACTATGTTATGAAAGATTGAGATTTGCTTTAGTTACCATAATAAATCTAGAGTCAACATTCCACAAAATGATAACTTCAAAGAGGACTGACTGGAGATTAACTTATGTAGTATGATGTATTCTATTTCCAGGTTAAAAGAGATGTTTCCGAGTGTCTACAGCAAGCAACATCTAGAAAAGGCCTGGATATGCGGGTGATGGCACTTGTAAGCATACTATTATATATAATAATGCTTTGTATGCTGTTATCAAAAGTAAAATGAAATATTTTGGTCTCTTAGCTTGGAAATAAGCTGTGTTAATCTGTTTGTGCAGTTCCAACCTCTTTATATAGTATATAACAAATAGACGAGCTCAAAAGTTTTTGTTCATCTGTGTGCGGTTCCAAAGTACTGATATCAAATTTCCTTGTCACACTGATTGACTACTTTACTATGTCCTTCACACTAGCAAGTTTATGTCTATCTAATTTGTTTCGAACAAAAGGAGACTTTTATCCCACTTGGCATCTCATTGGAGAACCATCCATCTCGCAAGCTATCCTCTTTTTTCACTGATAGCTTTCAGGAAAATTTTCTTCTTCAGATGCCAAAATATGTTTAAAATCTTTTGTGTTTATCTATGGTGTTCGATAGTAGGCATTTATAGTGATATATTGAATAATCTTTTTCTTGCAAGTAGATAAACGGTACCGTTGTAGCCTTGGCTGTTGGTCATTATCATGATGAAGACACATTTGCTTCTGTAATTATTGGGACATGCATCAATTGTTGTTATTTGGAGCGAGCAGATGCAATCGCTAAGTGTCAAGGTCTTCTTACAACGTCGGGAGACACCGTGTCAAATAGATTTTTTTTTTCTTTTATCAAAGCTAGCTAACAAAATGTCAACTTCTACAAGCGATGATGAACAACAGAGGTAAATATTATTTTCGTTTTTCTTACAAAATGATGATGGGCAAGGCATTATAGGAGTAGTGTAAATTACAATATGAAGTTTAATTTTGGTCGATTATTAATGATGATAAACTCTTCCTTGACTTCACATTTAAAGAGTTTCACATATGTACTATTATAATTTTTTTTTGATAAATCTACTTGTTGATTTTTATATTAATTACACTTATTCTCATAGATAAAATGTTTTGTAAATATTATGTCAAACATGGGTGATATACCACTGCGTTTCAGACAGTTCATGACACCTTCATTGGGCCATAGTCATCGTTTGGTATGTATTTAAATCGTCTCTTTGTTAACATTTAAGCTCTATTAATACATTTGTTTATAAAGTACATAACATCTTTATGTATCCTCTTACAGTCACTTTCTATCGTTCAAGACATGAACTTGGGGATACATTACATTTAATCTCTTACAATGGAATTATTTTCAACGTACAATTGGAAAGGATTAATAATAATATATATCTTGCTCATGGATGGCCACAATTCTTTGACCACCACAATTTACAAGATGGCTACCTTCTCATCTTTGAATACGATGAGAATTCTACTTTCAATGTTTTAATATTTGAGGATTCAGGGTAGGAGTAACCTATGAATCTGAGACATTTGAGAGTGAAATTTCACCACATGGCAATCCATATTTCCAAGTAACGTTACAAGCTCATCGAAATGGTCATCGAAGAATTGTAAGCCTCTTTATGAAACTATTTTTCATATTCATTGTCATTCTAATTGTCCTATTTATAGCTTTGTCAATTTATCTTGTAGGATGTATTCGGAAGTTTCGCTCGATTACATCTACAAAGACTTATATAGAATATCCAAATACATGATAGTCACACCATGATTGGCCGGTGCGAACAAATCTCAGAAGAAATGGTAATGTGAGACGGTTGACTGTGGGGTGGTCGGCCTACGTTACAGAAAAAGAACTTCATGTAGGTGACACGTGCATGTTCGAGCTTGTCAACGAAGAAATTCCAATGTTCATGGTTTACAAAGTTTCTCCCACCGATGCAAGTTGGACACTAACATAAATAGTACTTTACATTTCATGTTTAGCTATCATGAAGCATTAAACTTGTCTTCATTTTGTCTTTTTTTGTACGAATACTATATGCTAATATATAACTAAATATGTTACAATTTGGATTTGTAACCTTCATTCCACACTATTACATACTCAATTAAACTTAAACACGTGCATTGCACGTGCGTAGACTAGTTGTTGTCAAACATTTCTCTATACAGTTGACCTGCTCTTCAGACAACCAATGGGATCACGCAAAAAGGCTACTTTGACCACATCTGATTATTACTCCCAACGATTTTTAAACGGATCTATTTGTCTGCAGTCAATTTTAAGAAAAAACTTAAATGGGTCGCTAACTTTAATTAGTTTGAATTTAATCACTGAACTTTAATTTTAATTTCGAATAACTCCAATAAACTCTAACTTAGATTCAATTTTCATTGTGGTTGTCTCCTAAACTAATGAAAATTGATTAATTAACGGTCATACTACAACCTTCTAATCTAAGTCCTTGTTTGGTGTAGAGTAAAATCACCTTTTAATAGATTTTGATAAAAGTTGATGAAATGTATGTTTAAAAAGTTGTCGATCCTATGAAATGTATGGTTAAAATTAATTGTTCACTTTTACTTGTACCAAACAAGGACTAAATACATCGTATAACCCATGTGTTGTTATTTTCATTTGTAGGTGGGGTGTCATATAGCGATTATGTGGAAGATCAATTGTACAAAAAATCAACGAGTAATTTTTATCAGTTTGAGAGACTATAGTAATGTTACGAAGTTGTAAAATTTAAAATTAAATTGAAGTTTAATGAGACAACTTAAACTTTAGCATTCGTTTGACTAATTTATAAATGATTAAACTTCATTTGCAATCACACATTTTAATAGACTTATGAGTACTATCTACTTATTTATTAGTAATTTCTATTGATTTATAATATAAATTCTTCATGAATGGAGGTTTAGTGACTTAATTAAAATTTTGCTGAAAGTTCACTAACCACGGATGAAATTTACCCTTTCTTAATTTAATTTACTTTGCATTGGCAATGTTAATAGATGATAAGTGCATTTTTTGCACTTATTCGGGGTTATTTTATTAAGTTTTTGTGTCGTTTTATTATTACATTTTACTTAACTTAGGTTATTTTTATGTTATTTCAGTTTTGGACCTGTTTCGAAGCAATTGGAAAAGAAAGAAGGATAAATGGGCAAATTGATGGAAGTTTGAGGACTAATATGCATTTGAGTAAAAGTTGAAGTACTAAAATTGAAGTAATTTGATGTGGAGGACCAAGATGGAAGAAAGAATGAAGAATAGGGCTGAAAAGAAAATTCGCGAAAAATTTATAACTGGGCAACGTCCAAGGTCACCTAGGCATAATTGTTGGGCGGAGCTCAACCTTAAAGTTTTCAACAAAAGCAAAAACATTGTACTGGGCGAGCGCCCCATTTTGTACTGGGCGGGCGCTCATGCCATTTCAAGAAGAAAAATTCTAGTTTCCTTTTTCGAGTCAAATTCTTATGGAAACAAATCTTGTGGGGGTATTTTAAAACCCTAGGACCGTCTAAAATGTGGGGGGAGAGTTTTTATCAAGATTTTCATAGAGAAAAGAGGCAAGAACGTGAAGATCAACTCCAAGAACACGAGGATTCAATTGAAGATTAATCGGGTGATGTCGTTCTTCATCTATTTTTCTGATTTTCTTCTCTCCACCATGCTAGGCTACATTAATTTGTGCTAGGAGAACGATG
>CAIGRS010032317.1:0-16602 GCA_903798395.1 Fraxinus floribunda
ATTTGATTGCAACATAAATATTTTTAAATATTTTATTTTTATTTGTTGCTTTATTGTTGAATTTAAGTTAACAAATTTAGTTCCGTAAGGATCTTATAAATGAAAAAAATGAATTGTCTGTTATGATTTAGGAGTCCAAATTCTGAAAGTCGTCTCAGGCCCCGCGAAACACAGGTACGACCCTGCAATGGCGAGGCTTGGTCAATTGACAAGAACAATATTCAGATCTCTAAAACATCAATCATCATTCACTTTCCGATCGCAATCTAGAAGATCTTTTTATTTTTTGAATACACATTTTACAAAACCCTGGAATTATTCTCCAAATTCAAGAATAAGCTTCACTTCACGCAGTTATTCTTCTCTGAATGAAGAATCTCAGTCCCCTAGCACCATCGATTACCGGTAATTATTCCCTTTACTTTTTTTTTTCTAATTTTAGTTTGTGATTTCTTATATGTGCATTTGGAAATTGAGAAATTTAATGTTTTGAAAATTGATTTCCATAAGTTTTAGCTAATATATCGATACATGTACAGTTCTGTGCTTCCGGAAGAGAAGTATCACATGATGGCTAATTCCACTATCCATGACCTGATAGAGAAGCTAGAGGTAACTATCCACGGTGAATTTCAAACTCAATTCTTTGTTTTAAGTTTGTCATTAATATGCTCTGGAATTTTTTGGGGATACTATCCATCTTTTTTGTTCATCAGCATAGATCTGTAATAGTACTTAGTCTGAATCTCAAGATTGTCTGCTTGGCTCATTAACCTAGAATTGTAACGTGATTTGTATTTACATATATTTGATCTAAGCTACAATGCATGAAAACAAATCTTCAGTTGTGTATGACACAGTTTTTATTTGTTTTGAATTTTTTGAGGGCTATAGGTGTGTCATGAGGGTTAATAAGTGTCATTTTTATGGCTTTGGCTTTGTTGGTCTCTATATCTGCCCAGATGTGCACGCAGTGACCGTGGTATCCAGAACTTGATAAAGAAATAGAAAAGATGAGAGACGAATTGAAGGGGGAATTTTCAGTATTCAATATGCAATAATCACTAGTCTCTTTAAATTCATGTCCAAATTCCCCTTTTATAGTGTGCATAACTTGAATTCAAGGGAACTTTTAATACATTACAAGCTTACAATATCAAAGTCTATCTTATATTGTCTGAATTTGAACTGCTCTTATTTTTCCTAAAGTAAATATGTAACCATGTTAAGTCATCGATAAGGTCTCATTCTCCTTAGAATCCGTCACCGGTTTTCGAAATCTACGTCTTTTCACATATTTATTTTACCTTGTTGAGAAGCAGTGACATTATCTGCTCTGGACCTAATTTTCAACAAAATGGACCTGCTGATGGTTTGCGTGGCTATGCTTGACTATGAGGATTTACTTCATTAATCATTGAGAGGAATATAAGGCCCTGCTTGACAACCATATTATTTTAAAACTATTTATTCTACATTCTCATTTTCAATTACACATTTACATAATAGAATATTTGCACGTCAACCTAAAACTTTTATCTACTTTTTAACCATCCATTCTCCAAAAATTCACTATTCAAAACTTTGTTTTTGCCAAATAATGGCCATCAAACAGGGGCTAAATTAGTTGCATAAAATAAGATATGTGCATTGCTTATCATTGATAGTCTGCTTTTCTCTGTTGCGTGTCAGGAATATGGCGACTCCGTGGAGATTGATGGTTTCGATGTAGACTATGGGGTAAGAATAATGGTTTGATGTTTGAAAGTGGTTAGTTCTGTAAACATTTTGTGTCTGTGCTGCTGTAACTTGGGTTTCATTTTGTAGAATGAGGTATTAACTCTGAAGCTCGGGAGTTTGGGAACCTATGTAATAAACAAGCAAACACCAAACAGACAGATTTGGATGTCATCTCCCCTGAGGTACTGATCCCTTTAACTCAAATCAGTATATATCCTTTGAATTTTGACGTGTCTCTTTCAATACATTTTGTTGATGTTTAGCTTGGGGTTTTAGAAAAGAAGTTTGCTTTGAGTCATATTTTTGCTTTTATGTAGAAGAATTGCTGGATTTTGTATTTGGTTCTTCTCTTACTGTTACTTAAAGCAAAGAAAAATCAAGTTTTAAGTTTTATATTTTTTGAAATCTTGCTTTTATAGACCTTATCTATGAAGTGAAACCCCAACTAGCCATGCCAGGTTCTTGCAAAATGCAATGATTAAGGAGAAAGGAACTGAGAAAAACAAGATATCTACCCAGGCTATGTGCGATAGAGAAGACATTACATACTATGAAGAACATTGTTTATGTTGTGCACTTCAGCGAGCTTTTTTGTTGAACTCACTCATATGAGTGAAAGCATCATCAGTTTGTGAAGTGCTGCCAACAAGTTAATCCTTTTTGGTTTTCCCAGCCATAATGTAACCTGTCTTTGATACCAAGTGTCAAGTTTAGCCACAAATTACCTTGCGATGCTATTGAGAAATCCCATTTAGTCAAAATGTAGGATTACAAAAGGTTTGCACTCAATCACGGGCAACAAACACATAACACATGTAATACATACCAAAATTTCCAAACTTTACTCCAAATTAAGGAACTTGTAGGATTACGAAAGGTTCACCTGTGCTCATCAATTGCCAGTATTCCACATAGTTGCTTTAATCAGTTGGCACCGTTCCATTTAGGTAGATAATTCATCATGAAAATATTGAAAAGAACCTTTCTCAGTTAATTCAACAAATTGATCCGTCAACCTGCTAACTATCTGCCAGAAAGAAAATATTCATTTACTAGGAAAAAGATACTATTATGGGTTGATGATTGTTTTGTTGTGGCCCAATGAGAACTTCGAGGGATTGCTAGCGAACAAGGGCACATAAGTAATTGCTCCATATTAAAACAAAAAGTGTTTTAACAGATTTGTTTTTATCATTTTTAGAACAATTGTAAATCTGATGTAACTAGTGTTTTTACTGGATGTGCATGTACTGTTCACACTCCTTTTTTTCTTCTCTGGTATTTGAGGTCTTTTGAAAGAACTCAGTGAAATTTCTGCAAATAACCTTGTAATTTAAAAGTTATTGCATTAATCAATTATAGCTTGAATTTAAAAGGAGTGGTGGTTCTTGTTGCATTAGTGAAGGAGAGTTGTTGTATTAGTTAAGGAGGTTGATCGGAAGTGGAAGGATTTCGTTATGGATGATTTTTTTCTAAAATTGGAACTATGCCTTTGAATCTTTACTCTACTTGCCCACTCGAAAGTTGGATGAGTAAAAAACCCAACCCCCAAATTTGCCAAACTGTTCGAGTTCAGTGTGTTCACATGCTATTTTTACTGATTTTTTATTTTTTATTTTTTTGAAGGATGAAATATATATATTGTCCATTTATCATGCAAATTTTCATACTAATTTGAATCCAAAGGGGAAGCTAGTAATTCACGGTTTTCATATCGCTGGTCACGCCTACCATCACGCGTGCTTCTACTCCCACCACTGTCATATCCTCTTAAAAGATTTCTTTATTGACGAGCTTTCTGCATGTTTTCTTGGAAAATTATGTTATATGATTAGATATCCATGCCTTCATTTTCCTCTGTGGCCTGAAGATTAAACTTTCTTTTGCAGTGGCCCATCTAGGTTCGATTGGGATCAAAATGCCCAAGCTTGGATTTATAGGCGAACTAAAGGGTACTTGATCAAAGTTTTGGAAATTGAGTTGGAACAACTTTGTGGGAAGTCCATTAATCTTTCTTCAGCCTAATGTCGTAAAATAAATGCAACTTCTCCAGTAGTTATAGGTATGATGGTGATGATCTTTTACTACTATGTGATCTCTCTTTTTATTTCTATTTACCCCATCTAGTTACAGATTCACATGCTCATCTGTTTGTAAATCATAAATTATGCTACATTATACGATGAACAAACTAATACTCAATAAACTATATTTATTGGCTTATAAAATGACTAAGATCACGATCAATAAAGTTCATGTACCAACAATTATCACATTCTCCCCCCTAAAAATATTCGTGTATATATACCAAGTATATGAATTCACAAGTGCAATTCATAATGTCACGTAACTCAATACATAAATAATATCAAAGAACAAATTTAACTTATCAAGATTATTTTCCAACAATAGATTAGCTGATCACTCTATTGATCAATTGATGGTCTAAAAACATTTTCCCTCATACTTCGAAGTGTGAAGCATTAATCGATTACGAGTACCCCAACACATTAAGGTCAAGCGTAACTATCACTTAAATTTAGACAAACAAGTTTACTTGTTAACAAGTATCTTTACTTGATAGGGTCAAGTTTCTGAGTGTATGGTATGGAAGCGTGACAACGATTTCTATGTTATAACAATTTCTCTTGCGCTACTAAAGCAACATAGATACAGATTTTGAGATAACAGAAAAATAATAGTAGTAATGGCAGGGAATAAGCAAAATCTTCATCGCCCTTCTAACCTGGACATTGTTAACTCGTTGGAAATTGAACCCGATTTTGTAGAGGATGAAGACAACGTGCTAAAAACGTGTTTTCTCATTACGAAAGTTGGTTGCTTAGGAACCGGAAGAACTGTTGCTTCACCACCAAGCATGAGAACTACATTCGACATGGTAGGCCGATCACCAAGATCTTCTTGCACACACAACAGCCCAACATTTATGCACTTCATAACTTCAGATTTCTCATAAGATTCAAGCAGTATTGGATCCAGTAAATCCAATGCCTTGTTTTCACTTCACAATCCCCAAGCCTACACGAATTAGTTTTGAAATATATCAGACAGGGAGATTTCTAACAGTTATATATACCGAAACAGTGGATATAAATTGTGGGATTTAGCCACTTACGTAACCTAAGAGATTCTGTGAATTCATAAAATCTCGTGTTTCTTTTTTCACTAATTATCTCAAGTACAACAATCCTAAAACTAAATACACCTGATTTTGTCGAGAATAATCCATCTAATGTATACTCTAGAGACATATAATATAACCACTGGATCAAAATAATTAGGTGTTAGTATGAAACATATGTATGTATCCACACACAAATTTTCATTTATTAGGTGTCTATATCTATAAGCATAGCTTAATTCCACTTGGTACAGAGGAGCCAATGTGTGTACACAGTTTTCGCCACTTCCTAGAGTCACGCACATATTAATGCTGATTATTTGGAGGTATCCTCCGAACTAGAAGTATGTACTAGAAAAATGGTTCTCTATATGTACTTCCACTTCCCACTTACCTTTTCTTCCTGTCATCCTTTTTCTTCTATATAAGTTATAGCTAAAGCAACAAACTAGTAGAACTGCAGCAAATACCGCTATGATAATAGTAACATCTTTTAGCTATCTGGCAAGTGATCTCCCTATAGAGAAGAGTATTTCAGATTAAAAAACGGAACGTTTTTTCACCCTTTCAAATGGAAGTGACACATTAAGCCAAACATGATTGTAAAAAACGAGTATCTTTCGAAAATAGAGAGTATGTACCTTGGACAAAATTTAAACTTGTGTCATCCATTGATATTCTTGGTCGCAATAGCATCTGCTCATGCCATTTGCTCTGGCGTGGCAACTTGAATTGAGCCAATCTCAACAGTCACCAGATAGATTGCAAGAGGGCTGCAAAGGAGGTTTCCAACTTATCTCTATTCTTCTTTTATAGCACCAATTTGTCACGGTGAATGGAGATGGTGTCTCTTGCATCACTTTGATGACTCGAGCAAACCACTAATATTGTGCAGTAAAAGAACACAGAGATGGTATTGGTAGGAGACTGTATATGCCAAAATTATGAGTGTTTCAGGGAATCTAATCAACAAATGTATGATATGCGAAAGATTGAAATCACTCCAATGTTTTAATGTGCAAGAACAATAAATATCAATTTCAACCATACTATGTGTACCGAAATGGATGACAATGGAGGATGACCGAACACTCACAATAGTGGGGGTCCACTTTTTTTTTTGTAATTTTTTAATCACGCGGGCTCGCACGCATGTGAGAGGTTGTCAACCTCCATTGTGATTACAAATGGAATTGTCCTATCACTTTAGAATGAATAGATGTGTGGGGTAGGTACAGGGTTTGCATATATTCTCAAGGCATTTGCACAACATGATGATCGGGATTCCTTAGTTTTCCTGTCTTGCAGTATAGTCAGCAAACCAAAGAAAGACTGAGGCAACTGAAGGTGGTTGTCACCCTTTGAAGATTTGAAGACAGTCAGTGCCTTCTGGAGGAAACTGCCTCGTTATATCATAACACAGACGACAAAAGTAAGAACTCAAACCATTTAACCATTTTAAGCATTTAATTAATCTATGGAGTGCAAGGGAGTGGTTGGAAAATACTATGACAATGTATTCTAAATAGATATGGCACTTTGGGTGCATTTATCCAACTATAGCGATCAATAAGGTAACATATGGTCTATTCGTTGGCCAACATCTACCAATTTCTCGACAATTTTCTTTTTCTGCACGGATCATTCAATGGGAAAAGTTCAGTTTGACACATTCATCCACAAAAGCATTTTGTTCTGATGATAAAATTAGCATTTTGCATGTAACATAATTACTGATATCTACCAAATGATATAAAACTCTTGTTCTGATGATAAAATTAGCTCCAGAAATTCATTTTTAAATTTATATATTAAAATGAATTTTCTAGAAGTAAATAATTCTATAAAAAAAGATTCATAATGGAGAAGAGCCAAATTTAAATGCATCACTATAGATTTTTATGATAAAATCTAGTTAAAAGGTTTATCAATTTTGATTTTTGTGCCAAAAATTGAATATTCAATGTACAGGGTACGTGACCAGATGGACCAACTCGTTGATGAACAGGTTAGTGTAACCAAGGGCCCTGATTTGTTGTGATCATGATTTCATATATATGATGAGACAGGTAAAAATTAATAGAAAAATTCTATTCTCCTCCGTGAGAAATGTGCAAGCTCTTAATGCCGTTCGATTTTGCTATTAATTTTTTTCTATCCAGAAAGAGATCTAATGGCCGCCCTCGAACTTCTTTCCCACAGGAAATGCAAATTCAAACACTTAGGTGTAATATAATCATCCCGTTTTTATAAGTCGATTTTTAGGGTGAATTTTATCTAAAGTGATTTATTTTGGTCAAAGCGAGCCAAGCAACCTGAAAGAGCTATTAGAAGACTAGTTATATGTAATCACCCAACAAAAAAAATTGCACGACTATGAACATCAATCCTGAAGAAGGGTAAAATGCATATAATCTATATCACACATTGTTCGTGAGCCTGCCTCCTGGATTTATAAACACTTTACGCACCCTTTATTTACAAACCGATTGTAAAGGTGAATTCTACCCGTTGTTACATTATCAATTACAATAAAATGTATGGGAGACTGGTAAGGAAACCTTATCAGTTATGCTTAAAATGTACGACTTGAATAGAAAATTGATTGTCCAACTTCTTGTCCACCAATGATTCATTGACTCATCATTTTATATCCATTTTTAAGCACAAGTGATAGTGAGAAAAAAGTTGAATATGATGATTCAAAGTGACGTGTCAATAAATTATTGAGTGGATAGACAATTTTGCATATCTCAACTCCAAAAATACCCCCGTCCATTCTCAAAATACAGGAAGGCACTATATTATAGTACACTGGAATAATGTTCACTGGAAGAGACCGAAAATCATATTTAAATAGAGAATAATCAGTAAAATATCAAGAAATACTACACAATTCACAAGAACAGATTAAAGGTGAACTCGATTAGGAATGACCTCTCTCTAATATGCAACAATAGCTCCAGCGTAAGCAGCAGTAGATGGAGAAGAAAGGATCACATCATCTCCACCAAAATTTAGTCTGGCTCGAAAAATATTGATACCCGACATTTGTCTCACAAAACGAGTAAAACTAACCCAATTGCGAGATTCAAACAAGTTTTTGTCCATTCTAACAAAGTTAAACGAAAAGGAAGGTGTTTCTAGACCATCCGAATAGAACTTAGACATCTTTAACACCTGCTGATACGACTCATCATCCAAGTTAGTAGCAGAATTTTCTCCCTCGAATGGAATATCGCAGATTCTTGCAGCAACAAGAAGTTGTTTAAGAAAACCTTCGGGACTACTGACTGCATTTATCTGCATTTCTTCCGCATCTTGCATTTCAAAACACGTACAACACATAGTAAACCCATACTTACCAAACATGCGTGCAATTGGTAGAAATCCGTCCCTGATTGAGGTATTGTAATAGCCAGCTGTCAACTCTGATGGATGAGATTGCGTGCCATAATGCCAGTGGATCCCAGCCACTTTCCCCGACATATTAATTTCAGTACCACGAAAAATTGACTTTGCTTCCTGGCAAATTCTTTCCCCATGCAGAAGTAGCAAACCCGAGTACCATCTGAGGAAGAACTCTCCATATGGTGTATTCCAAGAACCACCGGTTTTGAAAAAGTCGGTATTTTCAGGATCTTGCATTAAATTACTAGCACCAATGGGACCCCCATTTGCCCACTCACGCTTGCCTATCTCCCAAGCGCAGGCATTTAGGGTTGCAAGCATATACTAGCAAGTTCAAAGAGAACAAGTATAATTTGAGATGTCCAAGAAAATAGAGTGGAAAGGACTATGCTGACCACGAGAGATAAAAACCCAAACTCTGCATACCTTATCATAGCATTGGAATTCACCAAGTTCACGAGCACGCCATGCCCGTGTCAGCTTTTGACTAGGGCAAGAAGGATATCTTAATTCACCTCCTGGTCCCATTCCAACTTGAATCCCCTGCAAATGTAACAAGTAATACCCTGAAAACCACATCTTGAAACCAAGGAAACTACTAAATCAAAATAGTAGTTAAAGAACATCATGCGGATCATTCTTACAGTAATAATGCCACCGAGAAACAGTCTGAAGGTATCTCTGAAGTTCTTCATGAAATCTGCATATACTTGGATTGGCGTTCGTCCATTGAGAATAGGAAGAATGTCGCATCCCAGGGAGATGTATTCAATATTCCTCCTCCCAAACCTGTCAGAACATGCTAAATCTGGATCTTTATCCATTTCTTTAAGCACCCATTGAGGGAGAGGAATCCTAGCCACAGAGAAAGGCAAGATTTTAGATCCATCACCATATCAACACAAGCGTTGAACAGGAAAAAAAAAGTTTAAGTTCGAAGCCATGTGTAATAAGCTCAAACAAGCGTTGAACAGGAAAAAGAAAGTTTAAGTTCGAAGCCATGTGTAATAAAGCTCAAACATAATAATAATCTGAAATATCGACCAAATCCACGCATCATGGTACAAGCTTTGAGCAAAAATGACTCCCTAATGATTTCGAACAAATGTAACTAACTTTTTGGGTGTAGTTCTCATTGTAAAAGCATGTCCATAGGCAATTCTTGCTCCCTTATTCCCATTTTTGTATGCCACTAGGAATGCCTTTCTTGTTGATACTTAAGAGCTCTTCAAAGCATACGTGTACTTAAAACTCAATAGTGACCCTCAAAAAAAAAAGAGGGGGGGGGGGGGGGGGTGAACCCTCAAAAAAAAAAGAGGGGGGGTGGGGGGGGGTGGGGGTGGTCCACAGGTTCTGATCATAGGATTGATCAAATGGTAGGATAGTGATAAACAGAATGTTCTTTAAGCTTTAAAGTTATGAAATGTTAATTGTTTTCTTTAATTTTCAGGAATCCTAAAAGAAAATGAAGTTTTGATGACAATATTAGAACAAAGTTAAAGCGCTTTTTTCTCAAAGAGTAAAAAAGTTTAATTGGAAGTGAAACCTCCAAATCTTTCTTCTCTTCTTTTTTGGATGACCTCCTAACCGCCTTTTATTTAGTAATTACTTGTTTCACTAAAAGTAATTGCATCTGCACCTCAAGCTGTACCTATTCAAACTATAGTTCATCCATGCAGTTAATGATTGCTGATCATTGATTCTTCACAGTAACTTATAGGACAGCATAACTAAATTTAACACAGACAACAAAAATTGATAGGCAGCAATTATTTTGACTTCTTTACTTTTCGATTTCAAAATCTTCAACAATACCGTCCTTAAATCCTTCTTCCCAAAAATATGATTGAGGGGATGTACAAAATTGAAAAAAGAAGTAATTAGAATGTTATGCATGAAATTGTTTATTGCTTTTTCAATCAACATTTATGGTTAACTGCCATTTGAACCAAAATCTTCACAAGGAAACCCATATTCAACTTGCCAAACAAGCACCATAATATTAAAAGTGAGAGGAATAAATGAAAATCTTACAGCATAATTAAAAGAAAAATCGGTAAATTGCTACATACGAAAAGCGTCATTTTTTTCTAATCAAGTGAATGAAAGATATAAAAGGATTGCCGAATAGTAAACCAAATTCAAGCAAAAATTATTATGCCCCTGTTTGATGGAGATTATAATAAGATTTTTAACAAATTTAGATATGGTAAATGAAATATGTGTAGTTAAAATTAATTATTGACTTTGAATTTGATAAATATGTAGATTATAATTTCTATCAAAGAGGGGCCATATGAAAACATCCCATGACTCGAGAGTGAACAAGTACAATACCAGGTACCTGTTTTTGATAAATGATTGTCAAATTTATTGAAAATAAAAACCAGAAGGAATTCATCATAAAAAAGTAGGGCTTCAAGGAAGTGGCAGGAAAGATAGCAACTACACAATTAAATTAAAGATAATAAAATTCAACCTTGTTAGGCAATAAAAAAGCTAGTCCAGTGATGTCATACATCTAGAAAGAAGCAATTAATAATATTGTTTGATATGAAGTGTGCTATTTATTGCTCGACATTCAGAATGTTGTGTGTTTTTGGCTTCTTGTATACCCTTCGGGAAAGTTTTTCATAGTTAAGAAAAAAGGTCTTTGATCTTAAAAAAAAAAAAAAACATTGGTAACCGGACGAGCGGCTCAAGGCCGCTTGCCGAAAACGAAATTCAAAGGTTAATTTATTTAGGATCGAAACTGCTCTGATACCATGTGAAGTTTATTATATACAATTTATAATATTCTTCACAAAAAGTAAAAGCCCATCCACTGCAACGGTGTCATCCATATGTGGGAAGAATATATAAGAACAATGCACCAACACTAATCGCAATAACAACAACAATACCTCAACAATGTGCACAATAATATAATTTTCCCCTTTACGATGCAATTGAAAAAGAATCAACTCAACTCAACCAATAAACCAATGCAAGCAATAAACACCAGAATAAACAAGCACGAGAAATGTTGTAAAATCATTAAAGAGATAGGGAAAACCGACAGGGCAAATTAACAAATTCCACTATCACCAAAAATTGGAATACAATATCGTCTCTCAAATTTTTTGCCCAAAATTTCGAGGTATTACACCAAACAAAACAAGAAGAGACTAAGACCTCACTTAATAATCACCAAATAAAAATGTTCTGAAAATCGTTTCAGGCATCGACTCTGGAGAAGAAGAGTCAAGGGTCAAAATGTTGAACTAGGTTCAACTAGGTTAATCAATTGTCAAAAATAAATAAATAAAATAGATTTATTCACACAAAAATTGGCAAAAATAAGTTAATTTTCTAAATTAATTAATATATAGACTAGTCTATAAAATTACTAATATAATTTTGTAGCATCTTAGTGTGTGATTAAAATAAATATTAAATGGAGTGAAGAGAAGAAAAAACGAAATTAAATTCAAGAAATCAACAATTTATTTTGGGCTTTAAGTTCTCTTTTAAATATTTTAAAAAAGACAACTTTTAAAATCAAGTAATTCAACAGTTAAAACTAAAAAAAAAAAAGGATGAATTTAAGATATTCCTTTAAACAACTATAAATGTTAACCATTTAAACAATAAACTATACAAAGGAAGAAGAGATTTTGCTATCCCACATTGGTATTTGCACAACCAAACACTTGAGAAGCAGGCTAAAAAGGTGGGCCAAGAGATGGAGCAATGTGGCTTAATGGGCCAGCAAGTCAATAATTCTTTTCGTTGGTAGGAGTCAAGCCACCTGAGAAAACGGGTACCAGGCCCAGCCGATTCCAGTTAGACTAGCCAATAGACCTGTTTTTGTGATATTTATTTGAGTGATATTTAAGTTATAACCATATTGACTTTTAGGCCGATTCTAGGTTTTTCCGATCGAACCAACCAAGCCAGTTTCTATTCGGTCAGATTTTCTTCATGTTGTCAAATAATTGGAAGACATGGCATAATAGAGAATAAAAAATCCGCTTGACATTGCTTGAAGAAGAAACCAAAAAGTGATTTTTTTTTCTTTCCTCCAATATCACCGTGCAGCTGCAATTTTTTTCCTCTTTTATGCATGTTTCCCACTGTGTGTCAATTTTGGCATCCAAAGGCAAAAACCTAACCTTCTGATTTTGTATTTTAAATTGCAACTAAAGCCCTCCAACTTAATTGAAATTGATCATGGGCTAGAAACAATATGATATTACATGGATTCTGAGATACCTAGGAGGAACTTCTATTTTGTGTTTGGGGTTCGGGTAAGCTCAACTGATTTTGCCTGGGCATACAGATATTGATATGGCTGAAGATTTTGATAGCAAAAAACTTACAACTGTTAACTTGTTTACTTTTGAAGGGGTAGCCATTTCCTTCCAATCAAAATTGGCCAAAAACCAATATTGCAAATGAAGCCTCCAACTTAATTGAAAATGCACATGGGCAAGAAACAATAATATTATCATGACATAAATTGGATCTTGCGATTCCTTATAGTTTGTGTTTGGGTTTCGCGGCAGCTCGACCGGTTTTGACTAGGTATATACACATGCATATGGCTGGAAGTCTTGATAGTAGGAAATTTACAATAGGAAACTTGTTTAGTTTTGTAGGGGAAGCCCTTTCCTGGTAATCAAATTTGCGAAAAATGTGTTGTTTTATCCTCTACTAAAGTTGAGTATCTAGTAGTTACTGAAGCAAGGTACAAAATGGTATGGATGAAAAGGTTTTTGAGGAACTTAACGTAAAGCTGAATGGATACGTCATTTATTGTGATAGTTAGAGTGCTCTTGAGTTGAGGCAATGATTTCACATAACATTCTTGTTCCAAATACATTGACAGTAATGCTGCATACGTGGAGCAATTCAATAAACACTTGTGCATTTGGAAAAGATTCACACTAACGAGAATATTGCGCGTATGTGGAATAAGGTTGTTACCAAAAGAAGCTTGAGTTGTGTACTGAACAAGCGGGGACGGACTCCCAGTGACAGACCACAGTTTTCAGTGCACCTCACTCATAGGCTAGAGGGGAAAATTGTGGATGCAGGGCCTTGGCACATTTAATATGTTTAATTAATTGGGTCCAGTCCATGAGGAAAGTGGATTGAAGTTGGGAGACTAGATATGCAATGTTGGTGGTCACCAATATAAACAAAAAAATGGATCTGATTGGTTTTTAAGAATAGTGCAGCATATACACGAGCATCGGGAAGAACACCAAAAAGATAGAAAGAGGGTGCAATGCTGCATAGGTCCATCTTTGAGGAAGACAGATTTGATTTTTGTGGTTCTTCTGTTTCAGCACTAGTTTTCCACCATTGATTATTTGTTGCGACGTTTAACTCTTTTATTGGTGTAGTTTTCCATCTATTATTATTATTTTTGTGTCGTGATGCCTCTTGATTTTTGGGGGCATAAATCTTGAGAGACTATTGTACTACTTTTTTAGTGATAGTGGATTTTGTTGGTTTGCCTCATCAATTTTCCCTTTATCATAGAGGTTTTACGACGTTAAATAATTTTGGTGTTTCTTGTGCTTGTTTATTCCGTAATTATATTGCTTGCACAGGTTATTGGTTGAGTTGATTGGATTCTTATTTTATTTACACAGTGGAAGGAGAAAATAACCATTTTGTTTTTGCCCATTCCATCAGTAACTCCATTTGAAACTTGCTAGTACAAACACTCCAAAATCATATTATAGCAAACACTTGGCTAGAACAAAAGAAGCTTGAAAAATATTTGCCACTCGCTACTTGTAATATGTGTGATAGGGGGACTCACATGAACCATCCTTAGATGACCTTATGCAGGATCATAAACACTTATAGGATTCTTTCATGGAAAATGAAAACTATAATTGACAATTTCTTAACTTGGTACCACCCAATATTTTCTTTAACTAACACTGCACAATGAAGACACCACAACATAGATCACATGCCATATTACATTTAGACATCAAATCCTCTATTAATGTGTCAATCGAACAAGACTTTTGAACTAATCCATGTGTACAAATTACATAGGCTAATATTAACTCGTCTGTGTACAAAAGTCTTATTCAACGAAAAGATAACAAAATTAACCAATTAACATGGCAAAATAAAAAATCAAATGTAAAGCTTTTATTTTTCACGTGGCCTTGAATACAATATTTGTACCTTATGGAAATGACAGGTGTTATATGGATCAAGATAGACAAAACAATCTACTTGTTAATCCCCACACCTAAAAATCTAAGTTGTTAACATGAGGCACATTTATCTATTTAAATGTTGTCTACAACAAGCCCTCACATGCAAACGGAAATCATATAATCATCAAGGCACGGCATTGACTTTTACCTCGCTCTTGTACTATGTTAACCAACTCGGCCAAAACCTATAATGTTGCAGATAGAGAGAGATGAGCCATATGTTTTTATTTAAATCTTGTCTTCAACATGCAATCAGTTTAATTTTCAATCACATTAATGTTTCAGCGCCTAGAAATTACGATTTTCCAATACATGAAAAAATTATAATAAACTATACAAAAGATAGAGCAACGAGGATTAATATAGTTACCAACCAGAAGGGATCACCAGGGCCCGAACCGCATTGATGAAACGCCATCACGGCCCGAACTTTCAGCCCGAATCGTTGCGCCAACAAAACAATTTCTAAATATCCCTGCCAGTTGTAAATTCTCGGAATTTCCCTCTCCACCAGTCCCCACCACACCTCCATCACCACTCCTTCCACTCCCGCAGCCGCTAGGGCTCGGAACGACTGTGCCATCGCCTTCTTCCGCCTCATCGTCTGCGCGGAAGGACCCACGGCATCCATAGGTAGCGTCACATACACCGGCCACGGCCCCTTCCGCCGCCGGTAACTGTTGGTAAGCTCGTACATCAGCTCTCCGTCGGGCGGAGTTGATGAGGCGTTGAGCCGGGAGACGATAGCTGGACGGTGAGTCACCGGTCGGGTCACGATCCCATTTGGACGAGTTAACACTGGACATGATGAGAAACGAAGGGAGCAAGTGAGGTGAGTTGACTCTGTGCGCCTACAGCAGAAGGAGGAGGCAGAGAAACCGGGAGCTGAAGGCGATGCAACCGCCATTGTAGTTGAAGTTCGAAGAAGTGTGTACGGGGTGTGAAATTGGAATCACAAATTCATTTCTACTGAAATCAAAATTAAAAATTAAGAGATTTCAAATTTTAAAGGAAATATTTCACTAGAAATCACACAGCCCACAAGTTCGTTTCATGTTTCGATGCCCAATTTATATTTTATTTTTATTCATTCAATTTATATTTTTTATTCGAACTTTGTAACTTTGTTATGCCTCCGTCAAAAAAAATTAGAAATTGTTATGCCAAAAATGTAAAATGAGTTGCGAACTTCATTGGTTGTATACATGTTTAGGTTCTATTAAATTTATATTTTTTTTAGGATAGATTTTGTGGAAAATAATATATTTGAAAAATGTGTGATTAAAAAGTATATATATATTTTTTTTAGATTTTTGTACAGGATAATTTTATTGAAAGAATGTGCGTTGAAAACAAGTCGAAAAAAATGAATTTTAAATAATGAAATTCAGATAGAGACTTAAACAGTTAAACCTCTATTTGGTTTAGTTAAAAAATGGGTTAAAATCTAAGTAAAAGTTAACAATTGATTTCAATTATATATTTCATGGAATTAATAAATTTTCAACCACATGTTTCATCAACTTTTATCAAATTTTACTAAAAATCTGATTTTTATCTAAACGAAACAATAGTAAGTATTAGCTATATTTACCATATATAGTATATTTAAATTGGCATAAAAACAAAATTTGAGTGATTATATTTGAACGAATTAAAACTTGAGTGATCAACGTAAAATAAACTTGTAAGTTGGATCACCTCTAGTTATATTTTTCCGAATTTTGAATCACCAATTTTAGTGGAGTGACGAAAAATACCAGCTTAACTGATACTACAAGGTAAGTATAGTTAAATAGGTTTTGATTTTGTGATCAAGGACGGAGTCAAGGCGGCGAAAAAAAATACACTAGGATAATTCATAGAAGAAGAAAATTGAAACGAGTTGCCCCACTCCCTTCGTATTAGTAGCAAGTTGCTTGCCAGATAAAAGGTGAGCAATATGGTCATAACTTCAATCCACAACTAGCAGTGGCAATAGGTAGGACCAAGTCGGCTCGGCCTATGTACCCACGAGCTCAAGCTCATTTAAACATGAGCTCAGCTCGACCTACGAGCTCGAGTTCTTTTTTTTTTTTT
>CAIGRS010032329.1:0-10983 GCA_903798395.1 Fraxinus floribunda
TGTTCTACTAGCTCCATCATCTTTTTCCCTTGGCATTTCAGTCCTTCCTTTAAAAACAACTCAATCACCTTTGTTATCCTACATCGATTTTCAAGATGAATTAGAACCCGAAGTACCCAATAGTTGCCTAACTGTCCCCTTCCTCTTCAACTGTTTCTCCACATTCATGACCACATGCAACATGTCTTCGATCTCTACATAATGCTGCAACTCCACAGCGTTAGCAATGTCTCTGTTCAACCCATTCAAGAAACGAGCCATGGTAGCTTCTCGACCCTCTTCCACCTTCGCCCTAATCATCAAAATTTTCATCTCCTTATGGTAGTCTTCCACACTCCTCGACCCCTATAAAAACTTTGCAATTTTTGATGTAGCTACCTGTAACAGTGACTAGGCACGAACCGCTTCCGCATGATAGTTTTCAACTCATCCCAAGTACTCACCGCTCATTCCCGATTCCTCCTCCTTGATGTAACAAACTCAAGAACTGCTATTTTCACCTTCTTTTCCTCCAAATCGTTATGGCAAGTAAATATCAACTCTACATTCTTCTCCCACTCTAGATAAGCCTCTGAATCACTCTTTCCTTTAAACAGTGGATTGACATATTAATATTGTCCATATTTCCATCCATTTCATCTCCAAAATGACTTCTACCCATTCTTTCAAACCTACCTCCTCTATTTCTCATCATATCCATATTACCCACCATCGATGCACCATCATCCATATTGCTACTAAATTCATAATCATCATGCACATCCATCTTAGGCTCCCTCCTACCCGGTCTCCTTGTATTTGATTGTCCCCTATGATAATTTGCCACCGATGTATCTAACCTATCAAGCATTTTACTCATGTCCCCAAGCACCCGCTCAAACTACTTTATTACATAATCCGCCATGTGGTTTCGATTCGGCTGCCTATTTGAATTGGAACCCTCTCTGTCTAACATCCTAATTCTATAGAATTTCTGTCTCACAAATTTTCACTCGTGTATCACTCAATTATTGACTTTTTTCCTCTATTAATCTCACCACTCTACCTTTTACCACTCAGTGCTTTCGTCCAAGTACTTCAAAGAACAAGGTGAACTCAACCAACAATGTATTTTTGTGGATCCAACTGAGTATTGATCACAAGTTGAAATAGGAGAAAGGAAGAACAGAAAAAAAAGGATGAAGAATAACTTAAAGACAAGAAAGAAGTGAAAAGAAGATGAATGAATTTCAACGAACTATTCAAAAACGTAAAATAGAATAAACTTGAACGATCTTTTTTTTTTTACTCGAAACTGAAATTTAGAACGGCTGGATATTCTAGGTAATATCAATATTCTTTTTTTAAATTTTCGAATTTTTTACCTCGAGAATTCAACTACAAATCTAACAAAACAAAAGAAAATTGATTTGGGCTTTTAAATAGTTCGAAAAATAATTTTGACTCTTTTTTTGTAATTTTCTAGATCAAAACTCAGGAAATAAGATGGACTCAAAGAACGCGAAGAACAATGGAAAAAAAAAAAGAAAGAAAACAAGAAATAAGATATATAACTTTGATTATTTTGGAGTCTTGCTCTGATACCAACCATGAGAACCACATAGCAACGAGCATTACGCAACCTACAACGAGATTGAAGATCCCAAGAAAGCCTAAAAAATAATCTCGATTTTGAGTTTAAACTAAAAATTAATGAACCAAGCAACCAAACAAAAACGAATTTTGAATGGACACAACACGTGATTCGCACTCGGTGTTGAACGTCACAAAAATCCTTTTGATAAGTTCATAATATTCTAAGAAGAACAATGTTTGAAAAGCACAATAGTCTCTCGAATATATCTCAATAATAAATTTGTCAAAATGTCTATCCAATGCATAATAACCAGTGTTTATAGAAAAAGCCTAAAACCCAAATTGTACCAGAATTAACTTACTAAAATAACAAAAGATTGCAATAAGTTAGAATCCTAGTGAAATAAGGAAAATTCAAAAAAAGAAATATTCTGCCCAAATTTTGATCTATGCGACTGCACCGTGTATTGGCTTGTGGTCGTATGGTTCTTCCATGCTGCCTCTTTTTTGTTTCGGTATTAGGCCATGCGATCTCATGGCTTTAGAACCATGCAGTCGCATGGTTCTCCGTTTTGGCTCCATCTTCAGTCGTTTGTATTGTGTTGATCTAGTTGGTTCCGACTTTCCACCCCAACATGAAACTTGCCTCTTTTCCCGTGTAGATAATGACGTCGACCATTATTGCTTGCACAAGTAATCACATCGCTTGATTTACTTGTTTTGCCCTCGATTGCATAATCGGTCCTCATTCGATAATCAACTGGTCTCGTCCTGAGCTCGGTTTCGTCGGACTCGACTCCTGGATCATATCAGTTGTGGTGGCTTAGACGATGAAAAGCTGAAGGATTTTCACGTGCTTCATCCGTATACATGTCTCAAAGATCTAGAAGCCGGAGGAGTTTGGCAGGCATTTTCTTGTGATAATTAGTTTCAATTTTCATGTCTCTATCATGTGTATACAGGGGCGGACGCAGACCAAAAAAGTTAGGGGGGCACAATCGAACTTGCAAAGAAGTTGAGAGAAATTTTACACTCGAAAATTTGCGTCCAAAAAAAATCATACCCCATGTAATTTTGCATCCAAAAATTTACATGAGATACGACTTTTTCGATGTAAAATTTCGAGAGTTTTTTATGTCATATTTCATTTAAAGTTCCCTAAAAAAATGATGAAAATTACATTGAGAAATTTGTATCGCAAAAATAGTAAATGTTAATGAAATAATTGATTTTTTTTGAAAAAATGCGAGTTAGACGTTTTTCTTTAAGACTCACGTTTAACTATTTTCGATATCTATTTGGACTATTCGATATGCCCATAATGTAGTTCTCGAAATAAACTTTCAGATATAGGACTATTCGATATGCCCATAATGTAGTTCTCGAAATAAACTTTGAGATGACATAAGCAATTTGTAGATTCGATTAGCGTACAATTGTCGGAGAATTTTTAAAATTAGCATGTTATCGAAATCAAAATTTATTGTGATTTTGCCCCTTTATGGTGGAAATTAAAATCAATTTTTAGTAAATTTTGATAAAAGTTTAAACAGTTATGGATTCCATAAAATATATTATTGAAATTAATTGTTAACTTTGATTTAGATTAAGATTTAGATTTCAACCGATACCAAACACGAATTTTTTAAAAAAAAAATTTGTGAAGGGGGGGGGGGACGTGCCCCCATAAGAACCCCCTGTGTCCGCCCCTGTGTGTATAGACGTTATCAAGGGGCTGATGATAACTATGGTATGATATTGAATGTCAATCTGCTACCTGAATATGTATTATTACTTACCGAATAACAAAAACTTGTTCAAATGAAACATGTGATGTGTATGTAAATTAATCTTGAGGTAAATATTGAGATACGGGCCTAGTTGAAGATGACAGTGTTTGTTGTTTCTTTTGATTCAACTTCAATGTTAAAGTTGTTGATTTTTTATTTTTTTTTTCCTTTTCCACTTCATGGTTTATTATTTTAGTAAGAAAAAAAATGATATTTAACAACATTAATCTAGGTGGAAACATTTGACATTAAATGACATGTTCAATGTTTTGTAAGCATATATCCATGATCCCAGAGTAATATGTCCTAACATTCAAAGGATACGTGCCTGTGTGTCAATGATTTTCTTCTAAAGAGTTCCAGACTGCTTTATACTGAAATATATTTATTTTTTAAATGCTACAGAATTAAATGTACTCTTACAAATTTAAAATATGCATAAAAAAATAAAAATAACAGCTAAATGCCTTGCAGGGGCGGAGCCAGGATTGTTGGTTAGGCGGGGTACAACTTGGTGACATCAAATTCTGCATTATTCGACATCAACATTTACATTGTCCAAGTCAGTTTTTCTTTGAAAGAATATCTTCATAAGATTTCAATTTTCGACAATACCCAAAGTTCAACAATTCCCAAATTTCAATCCTACAATTCCCAAATTTCAACAATTTCTATCCATTAATACCCAAACTTCAGCAACTACATCAGTTCACAACAATACCCAAATCTCAATTTTCAACAATACCCAATTTTCAATTCACAACAGAGTAACAGGTTACAGACAAACCAGAGAAGGCTCAAGAGGTGTACCGTGTGTCCGTGTCCACTGTCCAATGTTCTAATTCAGTCATTCAGGGCCTCAGGGGCGAGGGGCCAAATCAATTTTCACCTCTGTAACGATGAAAAACACAAAATAGAAGCAATTAGCAAATGATTCAACAAAACCAATCAACTCAAATTTCAATTCTCAACAGTGTAATAGCAGTGCAAGGTAAAACTGTGAAATAGCCGTGCGAGTTGCGAGGTGAGATTGTTAAATAGCAGTGAAGTATCTAATCTTAGCGGTGAAAAGGGCAAATAGCGATGAAGTGTCTTACTCGCAGTCGCGGGCTTGGAGGTTGGAGCAGACGGAGACGGGGTCACGACGGGATTCTCATGTCCTCATTTCGAAATGTCTCTCCTTTTATGTTCAACTGGTCCAATGGAATCTGGATGATGCACCGTTCGGCGTTCGAGTCGGAGTCTGCGGCTGCGCAAATGGAGAACGAGAGATTTAGGAGAAGACGGTGGCGGAGGGATTTGTCGAATTGGGGAGCGAAATGGAATGGAGCTTTGGGCCTGGATGGGAAGGAGGAAACGTGTGTATAGTATTCTTATTGGGATGGGCCTTGGAGTCTTGACGTTGTTGGGCCTGAGTGTAAAAAAAAAATCAGCCCAAAGTTCGGTGTAGGCCTGTGCCCACACTGGTCCTAATGTGGCTTCGCCACTGGTTCCAGGCCATTGATTTCAACATATGCTTCTCATCGCTTTCTGCCTCTATTTCAACACTTTATTCACCCACATTGTCTAAGGGGAAAGTCATCCTTAAACACGAAAACAACGCACAAATCAATAGGAATATCGAGTAAGATAACAAACAGGATCTCAGTAGTTAAGAACGAGATAAGTGTGGAGTACACAATTATCCCATTTTGACAACTAATAATTGGTAACGTGGACTATATGATACTTGACAATAATAAGAAATAAATAAATAAATAAAAGTTAAAATTAGATTTATTGCAAATATTTTATCACGTTCACTTCCAAATCCATCCAATAAATGGCTCAGTTTTTTAGTAAGGTCTCCAAATATCAGCTGGAAGCCTAGAAACGATAAGCGCTCGAGTTTAATAACCATTTTTGCTACTCTACTCACAATTAATTGGGGATATTTTATGTGAGGTAATTACCTAAACTTATTTTAAAAGTTGTCCAAACATATATAAAAAATAATTAATTAAAAGTAACTTTTGTTTAAGCTTAGCCAAACATGCCAGAACAATGGCTAAATTGTAGAGATGACAACGGGGCGGGTATGGGACAGGTCGGCCATTCGCACTCCCGTCTCATCGGGTATTTTTGTTATCTTACACTGTCCCCATACCCGGTTAAAGTGGGATGGAACGGGACAAGCCCATTACCCCATTTATCGCCTCATTTATTTTTATTTTTATTCATTTTAATTTTTGATTTTATTTTTTTATATCTTTAGTTAATAAATATTATTACTTTTTTGCTAATTTGTTAAAAGCAAGCTATGTTCTCTTTAAAAAATGATGATAAACTTATTATTTTTGTTTGATAAAACACTTAAATTTTAAATTAATTTTAAACTGGATTAGTACCGAAAGAGGGGGGGGGGGGGGAACTATGTTTCCCGTACCTGTTTTGGAGTAATGACCCTCGTCCCGTTTAACTAGTTAGACGGGTAATCTACGTCTCATTTGGGACGGGGCCCATGAGTATCAAGTTAAACGGATTTTTTGACATTCCTACTTAATTGATAAGGTTGACTCTATTTCACTAAACAATATTACCAAAAAAAAAATGAAAAACTAAAATATGATTTATAATACCATCTAGTCAAATTCAGTACTATCCGACAAAAATGTCTATTGTGAGTACAGTTGTCCCAATAATCAACCCTGAATTTGCAAGATGATATAGACCAATTTTCAGCTTAAAAAATCTGTTACCTTTCATGAAAGATCTATATACAAGATAATGTTCAAATGTGCTTGTTTGAATAGTCTTCAAAACTCTCAAAACAAATTATCACAACCTAAATTTTTCAAACACAAAAATATATACAAACATGGTGTGTGTTTTTCTCTCTCTGACATGAAATTCATTCTAAATCTTGTTTAGCTAAAGCATTGCAAACAAGAAAATAGCAACAGAAGTTAGAACCAGGAAATGAAGCGACGGTCTTTTCTCTAGTCATGATCTTGGCATTGCTGTACTAGAAACACCCGAGTTTACGTCAATGGAAATATGATCAGCATTCCCATGGCTGGTTCCACGATTACCGTCTGAATGCTCGACAGCAGGTAGCAGCCATTGTTGAGAATGTTCGGCCGTAATCTCTGAGCTGACAAAAGATTGGGAGTCGGCCAATGTAGTTGTCCGAACATGTTTTGTTTCGAAAGTATTCTGCACTGAAAGCCGGCATACTGGACAAGTAGACTGTTTTCTTAGCCACATATCAATGCAAGAAAGATGAAAACTATGGCCACAGTTCGGCATGATTCTCAGAAATTCTTTCTCTTGATACTCCGCTAAGCATATTGTACACCTACATTTCAAAAGAAATTAACCTTTGTTATGATAAACATTGATTATGCACTTTCGTTAAACACTTTCGAGTAAGTTGAAATCCATTGGCAAAGCAACACAAAACAAACTATGATGATATATGTTAACAAGTCATATATGCACAAAATGAAGAAGTGATGAGAAAGAATGCATAGGATTTATTTTTTTCATTCTCCATTTTGTTTATATATATACCTACACAATTGATTCTAGCAACAAGCCAAGTGGAGTGACCAAAAAAAGATTCTTGTAATCAACCCCAAATATGTAGGAAACAAATCTTGAAACATGTTTGGCTAAGCTTATAAATAAGTAAAACTTTTAAATGATTTTTATATCCAATTGGATATGTTATATTTTTTACTTATGTTTGAAAAAAAAAAAAAAAAATCTTATTTTGACAGTGAGGTAAGGGTTACATTCAAACAAAGTAACTGATTATTTCTAACTTTGATCAACAAAAAGGTATTTATTTTAAGATTTACATTTTCACTTATAAGCAAACTTCCAAAATGGGCACAAGCCGAAATTTCCGTTTAACATTATTCCAAAAATTGGATGCTGCATTCTGATCAGTCTGACTGCCCAAAAGTGCTGCTACTTATCAGCAATATTTTCAGCTTATAAATACATGCACATTGTTTGTTTGAGTTTACAAATGCATACAACGTGAGATGAGTAATCCAAAGAAATGCTAAATGAGCTCCTAAATAAATTTGGTGATTATACTCACTGCATATCTTCTGTTGAACTGAACGCCTCACGATTGAACACCAGCTTGGGAATTGCAGCAACTACACCTGGTTGAAGGCCATTAGCTCGGTGTTCTGGCTGTCATGACAGAACACGAAATTAACTTGAGTGCAACATGGTTAAATTCTAGATGTTACAACGTTGACAATAGCATGAAGTGTATGACACAGTTCATTTTTTTGTATAGTAACCGACAGTACTAAGAACAAAATGGGAGGGCATGCCAATCGAGAAAGAGTAAAAGTTATGTCAATGTGAGGAAGAATACAAGGTGGGGAATATAGTATTGCACATTAAGATTGGAATCACTTTTTATCAATGTGCGTGCCTTGCAGCACAAAAATCGCTTACAGCATGGTGTAATTTGGAACAAAGAACTTGGGATGGGGGATTTATATGTACTGCCTCAGACTCTAGCTTTAGTAAACTAATAAGACAATTAAATCAAAAATCATTTATGCAGACAACATATCAATCCCAAAGAACAGATAATCATTTAGCAAACAATCTTAGCAGGCTAAAAGTCGAATGTGTTGGGCTAAAATGAAGAAAACTAATATAAGAGCATATTGCACAAAAAACATGAACATAACTTGTCCATCTTAGCATCAATGGAGAATAGGAAATTTAGAATGATCTATGTCTCGTGTTTTAAATGAGGTGCATTGGAAACTGTCTAAAGCATTGTGATGAAAATTCAATTCTAAAGTACAAAGTATATATTCTTCAGTCACTGATAAACAATTTTGTCAAGCAATACAAATGCAAATATTAGTAACATGATTTTGGTTAGAATGAAGAACACTCAACTCATACAAGAACATATTGCACTAATAGCATCAATACAAATAGTCCATCTAAGAATCAAACTTCATAATTAACTGTTCCTCATGTTTCAGACAAGGTGAAGTAGAAAATGTTCGAATTGTGTAATGACACAGTTATTCAACCTAGGACGTGTTTGGTAGAGATTAAAATTGAAAAACTAACCGTTATTGTTGACTTTTATTAGACGAGTGGGACCAATATTTTCAATTTTAATTGGATTTTAAGTCATACGGAACACGCCCCTAAAGTAATTTTGATATATTCAATACTCATAAGTACAAAGTACATATTCTTTGTTACACTCTGTCTAGCCATGCAAATGCAAAGATTAGTAACAAACTAACAGACTTTTGTCTGGAATGAAGAAAACACGACAAGTATAAGAACGATTTGCACAAATAGCATCATCGTAACTCATCCCTACAAGCACAATTTAGAATGAACTATTCCTCATGTTTCAGATAAGATGAATTAGAAATTGTTCGACTGTGTAATGAAACGGATAACTGACAGTAAGCAATTTGATTATAATTCAACTTGAGACATTCACAAGTACAAAGTTTATATTCTTCCATCATTGGTAAACAAAGTTTATATTATTCCATCATTGGTAAACAATTTGTCGAGCACTACAAATGCAAAGATCAGAAACACATGGAAAGTAATCAAATCAATTATTTTAAACATACCATCTCAAGATCAATCCTTGAGCCAATCTCAAACATTTCGCCAGATTCTATCCGGCGGAGCCTCCCACAGATGAGTCTAGTGCAGACAAAAACAATAAATGTCGCACTCATTCCAAACCCAATAATTGTGGTAATCAGATTCATTCCAGAGCCACCAAACATGTGGAAAAATCCAACCTCTTCCACTCCAATCCCCACTACAAATCAAGAGAAAACCCCAATATTCAACAAAATACAAAACAGAAATAAATTCCCAGATCAAGAAGTGAGAATCCCTCAATTCAAGAAGGAATCTCAAAGTTGCAGTTCAATATCCAATGTCAAGAATGTCCCAGAAATGGGAAAATTTTGTCTACCTTTTGTGGAAATGATTGATGATACAATCACTCATAACTAGAAGAAAAAAAAAGTCAAAACCATAACAATAATTAAATCAAAATTAAATAAATAAACAACCCCCCAAAAAACAAGATCAAATTTCTGCAAATAATGATAGATTTACAGAGAAAGATTCAAAGAAAAAGACTGGTGCAGCCCAAACGGAATCCTAATCCTAATCCCTTTGAGTGGATTACCAATAAGATGGCCATAAATGGATGGTGTGGATGAGAACTCTTGCATTTTCTTTGGCTTCTGCATTTGGACTTGCATTTTGAGTGGGGTCTACTTCAATTTGGGACCCTGCTCATATAAAGTTTTTATATACAACTGTTGAGGACGGACATCATTGGAATTTGGCGGCTAAATGGAAGAAATTATTTCAAACGGTAAAAAATGGATTCTGCTGGATCCTCTGTTAAAAAATGATACAGATTCTTCTATGGATTGCTTTACTTTGATTTGCTGTTCTTTCCTCTTGTCTTACTACTTTTGGACAAGTCCTAAGTTTTGTATCTTTCATTTACTTCGCTCAAATTTGATTATTTTTGTCAAACAGGTACTAATTTCAAGAAGTAAAAAATTAAGCAATTTTTTTCGTGTTCACTATTTTTTATTTTTGCGTGAAACATTTACTTATTTTAAAAATAAATATGTTTCGCTTAAAATAAGTAATTTAATTATTTCTCTAATCAATATAATGCTATTTTGTTTTTAAAAATTAAAAATATTTACTAATAAGTAAACTTTCTTTTAAGTTTAGTTAAACATGCTCCAATTAATCAAAATACCGTGCTGAATAATCATTAATCTATCTGCTTATGATGCATGCCATATTCTCTCTATTTTTTACTTCAATAGTCAATATAATATGTGAATGATATTTGAGGATGAATAATGATATTTATCACAAATGGTGTTAAACACCAGTTTAGATGGCACTAATGAAAAATTAAATGAGAGGCACAATTAAATGACTCGTTTAATTGTACCTCTCATTGAACAATATATCACAACACGTCACATAAACTGATATTGTAGTACTGGTGTTAAATAACACTATTCATTGAGAACACATCTTGAATGAATCGTTAATAACATATATACTTGTCATGCTTATACTACTTTCATAAGTTAATCATTAAANAATTGTACCTCTCATTGAACAATATCATAACACGTCACATAAACTAATATTGTAGTATTACTGGTGTTAAACAACACTATTCATTGAGAACACATCATGAATGAATCGTTAATAACATATATACTTGTCATGCTTATACTACTTTCATAAGTTAATCATTAAAATGTTCACAAGTAATTATCGAATCAGCGAACAACATAATAAAAAATAACATATAAAGTAACATCTTGTTTCATATTAAAACTTGCATAAATAACGTAGACATAAATCCTCAACACTTTTATAATCATATGTTGTCAAAAACTACAATTTAAAAAAATATTTTTTATTCCTGTGTCAGCCTGCAGAACAAATTTTTATTTGTTTTTTTTTATTTTTTAAACTTAAGGTTATGTTATAGTATATATAATAGATAAAATTAGGAAATGACTTTGATAATGTCATTGGTTGTGTCAAGCTTATTTTT